>JAUMHP010000072.1:14078537-14091702 GCA_032361065.1 Enteromius trimaculatus | reverse complement strand
AAAACGGCAGACCATGTCATTTACATACACACTTTTCATGTGCGTGTAATGAGTTAGCACACATTAGTCACACCCACACTATAGTTTTTTTCAGGCTCTGCAATGCATAATTCCACAATTACATTTTAAGTCAGCAAGATGATCCCTAAACTGATATTTCCTGTCACGTATGTGACCAGAAATCCTTGCATGACTCAAAAATAAACTACTCATATGACAAACCCTCCATCGATCGCTCTCAGTGATCAGCGGTTTAAGAAAAGGAGCAGTCGGGCGTAACAAGTTTGATTGGTACACAATACAAAAGGAAGTGCACTTAAAATATGCCAGTGTGCTACTCACCATGACGTCACCCTTGCATTCATACAGGCAGTGCATGGCCAGTTCCTGATTGGTCCCTCCTCCATGCAACGCACTCGAGCACGCTAGGTGCATGAGGTCATTCACTGCAGGGACAAACAGAAGGTCCAGGAAAGACACAGACTTAAACATATGGTCATGCAGGTTCCATTTAAAAGAGGCAAAATTGCAGAACATATTCCTGCAACTTCCTTTCATTCAATTTAATGAATTAAAAAAAGAGAAGCTAATGCAGTATTGTGTAAGTTGTAAACCTCTTTGCTGTTTCTCAATGTTGGCCTCCAGGTCAGGCAGTGGCGCCCACACCAGTTCAGCTTTGTGTAGATCGTGCTGCGCTGCCGAGCGCTCTCCCAGCTCTGGGACCTCCGCCTGATACCGCAATCCAATGTTTATCCGACTGCAAGAGAGGGTGAACATAAACAGGCTGCTGTAGCAATCCAAACTAAATGAATACAATTTTTTAAACGGTGTAATCTAAAAGCATCAGAGCACTAGCAAAAACGTTTATATTCTGCATTTTTTTAATTGTAAATACTTGTATGTTGATACTTTTAACTAAAGAAATTTGTTTTTATTTAATTAATATATTATTAGCATTTAAAAAAATGAATAAAAAAGATTTGTACAATTTGGAAAATGCTAGTAACCAAACAGTTGCTGGTCCCCATTGACTTCTGCAGGGAAAGAAATTTAAATTAAATAAATGAAGCCCAAAAAAGTTTTCGAGTGAACTATGCCTTTAATTACCAATCATCAAGTTTTTCCAAACCGGTGATATTTTTAAACATACACACACAAAAGATAGAGTTTCTGATCCTGCATAGACAGTAATGCAACTGCCATGGTTAAGGCCGAGAAGGGTAGTAAGGCCATTATTAAAATAGTCCATGTGGCATCAGTGGTTCAACCTTAAATTTTTTAAGTTACAAGAACACATTGTGTGGAAAAAGAAATTTTACTTGAATGTGCCTTGAAAACAAATTGTTATAGAAAGTAAATTGTTGAATGAGGTTGCTATTTTTGTTTTTCCACACAAGAAGTACTCTTGTAACATTAAATTGCGGTTGAACCACCGATGACCACTCAGGGGTCACAAGAACAGCTTAAAGGAGAATATTTGTGGTTCAGAGTGTATTGGAAGCTAAACATGAGGCACAACATCAGTCTGCTACTGAAACATGAAGCATTAAAGATGCCTATGTAATGAGAAATTCCTGAGAAACGCTCACAATCTACTTCAGGTCAGTGCGCAGGTAGTTTGTGTTGTTTCCAAATATGTCCGGTCCACTAATCAGAACCATTTAGCAACTATTAAAGTTGTTCCAGACTGCCATTTCAATTAATTTATTGCTCATCTCATTGTCAGCTCCTTTTTTTGAGAACTTCCGACATTCACAAGAGTACATTTTGACCATGGGTATTTGCATAAAATTAACACCCCATGCTTCTGAAAGCCAAATGTTCCAGTATCTGACTGCCAAGGTCTGGGGATAAGGCAAGACAGATTGTGTTTTATTATTTTGTTCCAGGATGTGCTTTCGTGGTGCATTGGCCAACTCCAAAATGAAGGGATATGCAGCCATTCACTGCGTATGTAAGAGAGAAAGAATTTCAACCAAACACTGTTCTGACCATTAGATAAACCAGCTGGTACCAGTCAGAGAAGATATCCCATAATTCCCTCTGTTCAGCCACCATCCCCCACCTACTCTGTTCTTGAAAACATAGCTGCATGTATGATCCAAGAAACCCACTGAGATGTAATGTTTCTTTAAACACACTACCAGATCCACTTGTGCATGACATAACAGCTCCCAAACCAGCTCCACTGTTAACATACAAGCTAAAACCATGAATTTTGCATCTGCATCCGTCTATAGTTCACAACTTAAATCGAAGTAATAGCGACGTAACATTGCTGTAAGGCCCGTTTACGCCACTCGTATTAGCAGTGTGTAAACGAAGCAGCAGGCACACATTGTGCTTTCACACTGTCAACGTTTATGCTGTGTATAGCTGCAGCTCTGTACAGCAAATAAAGCCATTTCTGGGATACTCTATTGAGTACTGTCTAATAAATGTGAGGAAACAATCAGCTATTCTGCCTGACGAACTGACTTTCAGCCAGCTGAATGAAATATACTAAGCAAGTAGTACAGTGGAAAAAAGCAAGGTTAACCAAGTAAAGAAAGTTAACATATGGCCAGAAGTGTAAGCTAATTAAAGTAACTTGTGAAGCGTAATATGTGGGGGTGTTATTTGAATAGTGTATGTACTTACGGCTCAATGCTGACAGGTGTAGCCTCACTCATAGCAGAGAGAACCGGAGGGGTTATATCACTGCTGTCTGGACATACAAACAAAAAGACTGTACTTAGGCGCAAAGTAAACACTGTTTCTTATTATATGTCCTCCTATTCATGATATGCACATCAATTATGTCTAATTACATATATCCTGGCTTGTCAGCACATATATCTTAGTCTGTTTCAAACCCTAATGAGGCGCCTACTTGCAGCACTTTAAGCATATACAAACAGTAGGCAGCTCTTTCTACTTCATTTTCCTCAATATTTTGTATAGCAAATTCTAAGGCAGCATAGCATGTCTCCTTTGCTGAAACAGGTAATCCTGGCACGCATTAGGAGTAGCTTAGAACACAAGACGGTGGACAGATTTTCAGAGACTCTGTAAAGTATTCAGTGTTGAGTTATTATCATAAGAGTTCCTTATAAAACCGTATTAATGTTAGGACCGTCTTGGACAGCTGGCAAGGTCACTTAAGAGGGTTTGGAACAGTACTTAAAGGAATATTCCACTTCTTTGAGAATAACAGTTGAACTTCACCAGTTTCAAATCCATTCAGCCAATATCCGGGTATAGCAGTAGCACTTTTAGCTTAGCTTAGCATAGATCACTGAATCCGATTAGACCGTTAGCATCTCGCTCAAACCACCAAAGAGTTTTTATAATTTTGCTATTTAAAGCTTGACTCTTCTATAGTTACGTTTTGTACTAAGACAGACAGAAAATGAAAAGTTTATTAGTCGATATGGCTAGGAACTATGGTCTCACTCCAGCTTTGCTGCCATACAATGAGTACAGCAGACGCAATGATATGCAGCACCTGGAAATGCTGGGGACTATGGGGGATTCGCCGGAATGAGAGTATTGGTCCTTTTTGAGTGAGATGCTAACGGTCTAATTCGGTTTAATGATCTATGCTAAGCTAAAAGTGCTACTGCCAGACCCAGAGATCGGCTGAATGGATTTTTTTGGAAAATCTATTTTCAAAAATAAGTGGAGTGTTCCTTTAAAGTTTAGATTCTTTGCTGTCATCTTCAAGTCATTCAGTTCTAAACACTAACTATCTGAACTCCATTTAAGGTTCAAATAATTCTATTAATGCACTTTGTAAAAACGGTAAAAGGAACTTACTGGAGCGCAGGAGGCTACGGGTGGCAGATTTTGGAGTGGCGGGTGGGGGCAGGCCCTGATTATTCGCTGCTGCTGCTGCAGCGGCGGCGGCTGACAAGAAGGTGGAAAAGTAAAGACCTGAACCCTCTCGAACTGGGCTGAGGATGGGAGGGGGTGTGTAAGGAGGCATGTTGAGGGGGTTGTCGACCAATCTAACAGGTGAACGCAAGTGGCTCTGGTAAGGTGTGATAGTGGAGTAGACCGGTGGAGCAATAAAAGTTCCAAGCTTGGGTGGGGGTATAAAGAGCGGTTCTGGACGAGGGCGTCGCTTGGCTTTGGCTGATTTGCCGTCAGCTTCACTTCCACTCTCTGCTCCACCATTCTGTAGAAGAGATTAGATGTTAGCAAGCAGGGCAGTCCAGAAACCCTTTAAAATACATAGACCATATGCAATCTGGATGATCTTTGTGAGTTGTGTCAGGTCTCAAATGTGGTAGTGAAATGGGGTAGGGGAAGGCTGGATTAGGGTGAAGAGAATTAATGGGGGGTTGGCAGAAATTTGCGGATTATTGAGGAATTTTAATCTAGGTTTTAAGGGAGGGGGATGAAATAGATTGGCAAAGAGAAAGAGAGAGAGATATCATGGGCATACAAAAGTATGTAAAAGGGTCATGAACTAAGAAACCAAAATTTCATTGATCTTTAAAACATTAAAACTTCCTGCAAGTTTCATAACTCAAATCTTTCTCGTTAGACGCTATAAATGTTTTCTTAACTTTTCTGGTTATCATTGAAGGCATAAAATATTACATTTTATTTGTCCTAAACCTAAAATTTGTCCTTTGTCATGCACAAAAGAGCTTTACTGTAAAAAACAAAAACAAGCAAGTATTACTTTAAAAATGATTGTTTTATTAATAGTTTTAATTAGTATTAGTATTGTTGTTGTTAGAGTCTTAAGGTTGCACAATAGTAATATATTTCTGCCACAGTTTCTTCATGTTAAACCAAACTTTTATTTTGACAGGTTCAATGAAGAACTTGAAGCTGCTGTTTATGTATTATGACAGTAGTCAATATAAACTGTAAAATGCAAATGAGGCGACACTCAGAGCAGCTGGAGATGATATTCGTGTGTTCATATTGGCGGATGCTGAAAACACTGAGTAATGCTTAATGTCAAATGCTTCTGCAGATTTGTAGTATTACTACATTTCACCTGAGCATTGCTAATCGTGCATATTGCTTTGTTTTTGTGCTCAACAGTATCTCTATCATAAGCACAAAATTAATTCCAGTCTTTCAGGACAGAAAATTACCTATTTGTTGTAAATTATGTTTTTTGATGTAAAAACATCATAAGTAGACCCTCAAAAGAACAGTACAAAATAAGTTAATTGCCCCTTTAATGTTTTAAAAGATTGTTCAGTTTGTGAACTCACCTGGCCTGTGCTCTCAGACAGCGAGTTCCTCAGTGAACGTCGTCGAGTGACAATCACAGAAGTCTTGTAATCAGAGCAGCTCATGTCATGGGTGCTCAAAGGCCGTGAAGGCCAACTAGCTGAGAGAGAGGCTTGCTCATGATCCGGGGACAAGGAGTCAGTCTGCTTCACTGGCACAGAGACTGGAATGACCAAGGGCATGAGGCTGTCATCTCTGGGCCGCTTGGCACTCACCTGATCTACCTCAGCTGCCCCTCGACCTGGACCCGTTGGGGCAACAGGGGGGCTCCAGGGCCTGTGTGGCTCTTGCTGACAACACACATGATCAACACAGTTAAATTAATGGTTCACCAAAAGTCCTAAATCTCAGCAGAGTGCATCCTTCCTCCACTCTGTAGACATAATTGATATGCATGAAAGAAACGAGAGAGTGCTTAAGAGCTGATAAGATATATTAGTACAGGAAATGAGGTTAGCTCAAGACTATTTTCAAAAACATCTTAATGAATCAACTGCGACCTCATTTTTGCTCTAGGAAGAAACATCTTGCCCAGCAGACCAGCAGCAGACTGCCATGAGGATGTATAGGTATGTGTCACAAGTGAATAACATTAATAACAAATGGCATGTCACCACAGGACAATACCTCCATATAACCAGACTCTCCATGTTAATGATTAGAGAAAGGGTTCCTTCTATGTTAGGTTTACTGAACTGCATTCATACTTCTCCAGGAACTAAAAAAATGACTACACAAAAAGGGGCAGTTTAAGCAATTTCACAACGCCTGCGCATTTCGAAACTTCTTAAAAAAAATAAAATAAAATAAAAAATACACACACAATCTCTGAGACACAAAAAAACCTTTAAGAAGGAGCACCAAACCCATGTTTCCCTTATTTTGAGAGCAATTCCTGTTTCTGCTCATTGCTTGATGCAAGCACGGTGAATAAAACTACTGTAACTTCATTGACAGGTTGTGGAAAATATACGCAATGCAATATACGTCACTACTACCATGTGTCTAACTGGAAGTTGCATGAAAACCTAGAAATCCCTGAGGATGTAGCCTGTCTTATCTGAACTCCGGCCTTGCTGGCACCGCTAAGGTATTCAGCTTAGTACATGAAGCCCTTGCAGCTCACTCACCCTTGAGCAAGAGCTGTTTTTCAGCCTACATTTAGAGTAGGGGAGGTTTAGAGGCATAAAGTGACACCCGAAACCAAAAAAAAACAAAACAAAAAAAAACCACAACAACAAAAAAACACCTCATTGACTTACGTGCATACTCCTTTTAAGGAGCTGGAATCAGCTGACCTGAGATTTGCTTTCTACTGGACCTTTCTTTCTGTTCTGTACGTTATCTGGCCCACAGATCAACTATATATGTACACACACCCTTTCTTTGTTATCACCCATTGGACGTCTAAGGGGAGTGCTGCTGTCCTTTTCATCGGAAGTTTATGTGACAAGGAAAAGCAGAGTGAACTAAATAGCACGGCCCAGAAACACTTAGACTCCCTCTGTAAATTTGACTGCTAATTGCGCTAATTCTCTGCGCGCCATAAAAGAATGAACAAAACAAAGCAATTAGCACTTAATACTAGTCCATATAAGCAGCATCTACTGCAAGAGGATGAAATCTCTTACCAACCTCCCATTCTAAACAAAGAAGTGACTCAGTGACACTGCAGAATCAAAATTAGTTATGCACAGAGCTGTGCTTTTGGGCTTCGACAAAGAAAATGCAGCTCTTTATTTACATCAGTGTCTAGGCATCTGGTATTTGTATGAGTGGTATGGAAAAGCCTTTTTTTGGCTTAAGAGATCATGTGATGTAATTGCGACAGCCAGTGCCGGTACTAACTTTACACTCCCCTATCAACTGAGGAACCTGCAGAACCTGTATGCATTTTAAACAAGTAGAGCATCCTCACTGCACAGCGTTAAGCAGATAATGACGTCAACTTCCCTTGGCTAAGGGTAATGTGTCGCCCTTAAGTCACAGTGCAACCTTTCATCACAATGACTTTGCAAAACCACAACGTATTTTAATTTCTCCAACATGTTTGATTGAAAAACAGTCTTACCTTGACATTACGTGAGGGAAGAGATTCCCTTTCCGAAGCCTTCTGAGCCAGTGTTTCTAGGTTGACCTCTTGTGACACCCTCCTCTTACGTCGTGTGCTCTGGATTACACCTGTCGGGGCGGCCCGGATGTCTTGCGGCGCACTGGTCTCAGAAGCACCATTCTGAGATCCTTGGGTGTGGAGATCAGTTGGCATGACAAATGGGTTATCGGAGGCCGGGCCTCCACCCTCTTTTGAAAGTCGACGTGATCTCCGGGGACCAGGCTGTTGGGTATCGATGGATTGCTGGGGGACAATTGAGGGAGGCTGAGGAAGTGAGTCTTGAGTCTGTGTTGATGTGGGATCAGCGGTCTCTTGGGGCTGTCCTGGTACTGAGGGCTGATGCTGATCAAGTGAAGCAGCATGTTGCTGCTGTCCATCGGAGTAGTTTTCCAATACGTGCTGGATCTGAAGAGGCTGCTCAGATTTAGTTTGCTGCTGCACCAATTCCTGTTGCGGTTGAATCTGTTGCATATGTTGTTGTGGCTGTTGCTGAGTATGTTTTAACTGCTGTGCTTGTTGCTGTATCTGCGATTGAGATATCTGTTGTGGCTGTTTCTGTCGCTGAAGTTGTCGCATCTGTTCCAGTTGCTGTTGCAATAGAAACTGCCGCTGTAGCTTTTGCTGCTGCTCCTGTTGCAGGTGTTGCTGTAGTTGGGAATTCGGCTGTGTACTGTAATTCAAATTCGGCAAGGTCCGACTGCCCTGAACTACCTGATAGTATCCCGCTACCAAGTTCTGCTTGGGCTGTCCGAAAGCTAACTGAAAGGGTTGCAGCACAGAATTCGAAGGGTTGGACTGTCCGTGCTGCTGTTGCGGATTTAGCATTCCAGGCTTTTGTGATTGCTGAAAAGCCTGCTGCTGTTCCCAGTCCATGCCCCGGCCAGGTTTGCCCGTATCCCTAAAGGTCTCTCCACTTATGTTAGCCACTTGTTTTTCAGTTGCCCTAATAATAGATTGCTCAGGTTGCTGCTGCTGTTGCTGTACTGACATGCCCTCATGCATCTGCTTTGCAAAAGCAGCCGGAGCCCCCAGGTAAGGGCCAAAGTTCTGAGACCAAGCGGTCATACCCTGTGGCCAATTTTGTCGCTGTTGGGGCTGCAAAGGTGGGTCTTGGTGCGACCACTTCATGGGCATCATCTGCTGGTAGTGCCCCCGGCTTTGATCGCTCTTCTCTGGGCTGAAAATGACAGAATTGAGGTAGGCATGTGGTGCTTCTGCATTCAAGCTTTCCACACCTCCACTGTCATTGTGGCCTGGCCCTGAGGGAGGGACCCCAATGCCATAGTAGGGATCTGTATGCTGAGTGGTCTCTTTCATCGCCACACCCTGATCGGTAAAGAAAGTGATGCGCTTGCCCGTTCTTTTTGCGTTTGGTTTCTGTTGAGGTTGCAAACTCATGACTTTCATGAATATAGAGTCTGGGGAGTGGTGGAGCGGGGGGTAAGGGAGACAAGAGTTCAATTTCCCAAACCACACAAAGTTCTTGCTGTTGAGTCTTAGGGTATCAAAAAAGAACCCTAGATTGGTTTAATGGCAGTTAATGGTCATCCAAACCTACTCAGCATGGTAGGAATGCAAGTAAGCTTTAAAAGAAAAAAGAGCAGCATCTCCTGTTCAGAAAGAGTAGTTTCAGTATGATGTAGCTCAAACATGTCCATTTGCTGTTTTCTTCACTGCCAACTCTTCCACTCTCTGGATGTCAAGCTGGGTTGAGAAGTCTTCAGGTTAGCTTTGTTGCCCATTCATTGAAGACAACCTAAGAAGAAAGTGGTGACAAATATTACGGTTAGCCTTCAGAGTCAGTGCTTTGGGTTTAGTGGGGATTCATTGAGATAGCCGTTTCAGCAATTTAATGAATAGAAACCTAGAGAAAAGAATTTGAAAGGGATAGGTGGATTGTTAAGGGTTGGTGGAGCTGTGACGCTAGCAGTTTAGCGGACATGATGAAACATTGTCGAACAAACTGCAGGTAAAATTTTCAGTATGTAAAAAAAGTAACAGACTAATCTTGGCAACCAACAAAGCAAGATAACACGTATGTGAGAACACTATGTGTGAGTAGGGGGAAATGTGCACGCTACCACAAATAATTTTTTTATTGTTCGCAGACAGGACAACAGTGAAAGTGAGTAAGATGAGGAGAGATGTACAGTTGCACACACAATCCCACAGAGTGTGTGAAAATGTACTAGCCCAGTTTCACAATGAGAGTGTTTGAAGGTAATTCCCCCCATAGTTCACATCAGCATCCAAATATTAACATTCAAATCAATGAAAGTCTATCAATAATCTGCTATACCCTCCTCATAAATAATGCAGAGCTTGCATACGGTTATGTGCATATGTAGCAACAATATTAATAATCTCAGATGTTTGCATAAATCAAAACAGTTAACTCAGAGCATATTTATTCAAAGAGATAAATATTTTAAAGCACTCTACATGATAATTTAACATATCTTTTGTGATCTACATTCAACAAGAATGGTGTATTGTCCTTTACTGATTGAACGTGCATTAGTGTTTCTGTCTCACGTGTCTTTTCGCTTTATTACAATGACAAATACAAACATTCTCTATGCTTATCATATAATAGCACTTTTATGTAAAGTTTTTTGTGCACCTGAATCCTTCCAATGCATGTCCTTATCGCTTATATATTATTTATAGCATATATATAGGCAGCTAAATTATATTGTAAACACAAAACACACCAGGTCCTTTTTTGAAACTACTAAAAGAAGGAATTTAAAGTAATTACAAAAATGGAAATTACTGAGTTTTTATTTTTTTAGCATGATTAAATAGAAACTTACGTCTATATTAACCAACGTCAAGTTTTATCCTTTAAAAAAAAAAGCAACTCAATTTACTATTCAAAATTAACATTCATTTAATTAAATTACATCAGGTCAAATCACAACATCAAATATCGCGAAATTCAACACACACCAAAGTGTATCTGCGTGCTCAAAGCAGCCATTTAAAGCTGCAGTATCAGGGTTGTCGCAACGCAATGTGAAACACCCCTAACTATGCGGGGATGTAAACAGGAATTGCATAAACCAAAAACCTGCGTTCACTTAAAGTGTGAGGACCATATTGCAGGTTAAGTTCAGTGCATTATATTTTTATTCGAGTAATCAAGCGCATGGCGTTCAGCCGCGCGCAGCGAGCGCGCATAAATGTCCTTACATTGTCAAAACAACACAAGTCACAGCGACGCACGGTTACACAAGCCCCGGTTTAAACACAAGAGAACGCGTTTAATAAGCTTGTAGCGTCAAGTACGGTTACCTAATCGTACCTAGTTCTTAATTTAAACCGCAAACGAATGCATAAGACACTCGAGTGCTGAGGCATGAGCGAGAATTCCCCTCAGAGAGACTGCTTGTGGCTCAAGACCTCGTCAGCTGCCTCACTAGACAGCATTTTAGGGGGCGTAGACATAGAACGGGGTCTCTAGTTTATCTAGTTTAAAAGAGTTTATCTACAGTTAAAGGAATAGTTCACGCTGGAATTAAAACGCGGTCATTATTCACCCTCACTTTGTTCCAAACCTGTATGACTGTAATCGTTCCGCGGAAAAAGAGATGTTATGCAGAATGAGAGCCATTCACTTTCATTTCGTGGGGGGGGGAAAGACGCGCAAAAAGTGAACGGTGCCTGACACTGTCTAACACCTTGTTTTGTGTGCCATAAAAAGGGTTTGGAACAACATGCGTGTGAATAAATAATGACTAGAGCTCTCCCTTTAACTTCAACGCGCTGTTTTATTTACGCGACGCAGGAAGGTCGCGTTGCGTTCGAAAAGCGCATACAAGCACCCCAAAAAGCTGTCTGGGTAAACAGCTCAATGTATTTTGAGACACAGACAGAGTGTTTGCATACTGGGTGCCCTCCCTGGACCCCCCTTCCCAGCGAAGCCAGCTCAGCGCTATTTACCAGAAGTCCTTTGTTGCAGAAAAGGGATTATCCAGTCACTAATTCCGTGTCACAGTGCAACAAAGTGAGACAACAATACACCCTATGAAGCACGCTTGAGCAGCAAAATCATAAAAGTGGTAAATGACAAGCCCCCCCACCGGTCTCTTCCTAGTTGTCAACTCTAGTGAATGTAATTTGTGAACAAGTTAGTTCATGCTTTCAGTATTACAAGAGACGCACGTAACTTAGCGCGCGCTCGAAATCGACTGATATTCTGCTGTATCTGACTCAATAGTGAGATACAGTTTTCCTATAACATTTAATATTAGGCGTTTAAAAAGCAGCCTTACCGTGCTTGTTATTTCCTGCGCTTGTTTTCAGGTCGCCCTAAGAGCAATTGCAACGTCCAATGCAACAGTAAAGAAATGACTGCATGCTTATCCACGATTGAGTCATGCAATGCTGACCTCACTCCAGTAATATTCAAGTCAAGAGGTAGATCCTTGTGCAAACGAAACCACCGAGAAATGGAAATGGCTTCTTTGACAAAATGGCGAGGCGCTTTTCAAAACAATTGCACGCGATTTCGTTATTATTGCCCGCCCATAACAGTGTAGTTCACTCGCACATGAAGTATGGAACAACACATTCTCTTTCAGCTGAAGTCTTGTGATCTCCTACTGTCCCGGTGGCCACACCCACTTCCGCTACCATATAAGGCCTTTCCCCTTCCATGCGGGGCGCTAAATTACAGAAAATGCACAGGCCATGCGGGAAATTCCGTCACTGGGAAACGCTCTTAGAAGCACGGCTTCTTCCAAACATCCCCATGCATACCTGGAGAGAGTGAATGAATCATGTGTGGTGTGGTCAGTGGGCAAAAAAACGAAGTACGTTGTTCAAACTAGTAGAAAACCAGCAATTCAGGGTTAGTCTTTATGAGGTCAATCATAAAAAAAAGCCAAATCTGTGTGGTTGTTTATAATGGGGACCAGGGAGTGTTGTAACACAAAGTGTGTTGTAACACGAACGGTTATAAGAAATGAGCTACAGAGGTGAAATTGCTATAACAACCACCCTCCTGAATTGACAGTATAGATAAGTTACGGTAAAAATACACAGGATATAGGTTGTCAGCATTTTAATTTGTGATCATTATCATTTGAATCGGTGGTTGAATGTGACATGCAGCATCTGCATAAGCTTTCCATCGGCATGTTTAAGAACTAGAAATATCATGTCTGAGCAGGGGAGGGGTTGTAACACTATCTGGCGCACATCTACTGGATACAAAGATTGTCCCATTTTGCATGTACTAGGTCTACATTTCCCACAGTTGTGAGAGGGTCTAACACAAACCTGCTAGCACAATGTTTTAGTTTAGGTCTGTTATGATGATGATTTTTTTCATTTTTTTGATAATGTAATGCACAGTTTTAACGTTATATTTTGGCATTAAGTTACAAAAAACTAGTTAATGCTGATGCATCAGAGTTTCTACAATGGCTTTCTATAAATATAAATTGTTCCCGTTCATTGTTATGACGCAAAGAGTGCTATCGTTAAAAATGACTGCAATCTCACAAAGTTGTTTTATAATCAAAGAAGGTCTCTATGTTGCACAATGCATCTCTTATTTACATTACATTGTGTCTACACTTTGGTGTAATGAAATGTTTTGTGCAGCTCCAGTGATTTGAGTGTAGTAGATTTAAAACGTAACGCAGTCATGGATTTTTCTTTGCTATTGAAAAAAAATGTGAAAGACTAAATATTCCTAATTAGTTTCAGTTTCTGTTTACCACTATAGAGGGCAGTTTCCCGAACAGGGTTTAAGACTAGTCCTAGATTAAAATAAATGTTAAGAGCTGTCTAAACTGGAAAAAG
>JAUMHP010000072.1:14067040-14078437 GCA_032361065.1 Enteromius trimaculatus | reverse complement strand
TGTTTGGTCTTAAAATGCTCACAGATAATGCATTTTTGTAAGACATGTTTCTAAAAATTCTTAAATGTCCTAAATTAAAGGTCTAGTCATGGCTTAATATAATTCCTAACCGGGAAACCGGCCCTAGATGTTTACCTAACTATGGCAGCTTCGACTTCTAAAATAAAATTAAAAAAAAAAAAAAAAAAAAAACACAAACATGTAGAAGCTTCACTTTTTATCAGCCGTTTGAAATTACATTTTAAATGAAAAACCTTTCAAATTAATACATGCATCACATGCATTAAAATGTCCAGATTTAAATGCTGTTACACTCATTACTGGGGTGGGTTGTTACATCAGTGCATTTGACCCTAATTTACACATATTATAAATAAATTGTGCATTACTTTACTACTTAGACAAATAAATATATACATTTCACAATCTTAACTTTGCAGGGGAAAAAAAGAGTGTTACTACAATTAACCCTCCCCACTCCCATTCATCCTAAATCCTAAACATCTTAAAGACATCTAATATACGTCTATTTGACATCTAAAAGGAAAACATCTTCCAGATTTAAATGCAGACATCAGATAGACGTGATGTACATTGCTATCAGGGCCCCTACTGAACGTAACGTTACACTAAAAAGGTCTCCCTCTCAATCCATTCTCGCTGATACGATTGTTATCAATACTACAAGGGAACATTGTGAACATAACTGTGATAGAGTGCGCAGTGTCAAGGCAACCGCTGTAGTATAGACTCCCTTTTAAACAGTATTTGAGAAACTTCTGAACTCTGTGTAACCGGGAGCATTTGTGCATGCGTGCAGAGGCTCAGCAACACGGACATGATGGAGCATGTGCTGCCGTGAGTAAGGAGACACCCATAGGCCTCGTCGTGTCAGTGTTCCTGTACTCTCGCCCGCTGTGGCTTAAAATAAAGTGCAAAGCCACCAGACTTGCGGCCAGCCATTCACAGGGTATGGCATGTGCTGAGCGTACCAGCCTCAATAAACAATCTGATACCTCGAATGCTATTCGGGTGTGTAAAATATAATTCTCAGACATTACTGCAAGTAGATGCATATTGCAGGCAACCTTCTTGCGTACTTAATCATTAAATGCAGATGGGCGCGTAAATGCATGCTTATTTAATAGTTACAATGCGCGCATGATTCACAGCCAGAAATCAAATTGGATAACCGAGATGTAAAAAGCCCCTGCACTCCTTGGCTTAGGGGGAGGCTGGCTGACACAAGTTTATATGACACAGTTGTTGCAACACCACCAAATGTTGCACAACAGTAACATGATCCATCATAATGCAGGTACATAACTGACATAGGCGCTACTGACACGGTCAGTGATTTAAAGGAAACGCTTGCATTTGATAACGCCAAATCGTTAGACATTTGTTGCAAGACCACTGTTCCTCTCTGAAAAGCACTTTCTGTTGCTCACGTGTGTAGTTGCAGCGCTTGCTGCGTTCCTGCAACAAAATGTGTTTAAGCGAAACAGTTCGTCACTCGGAACACTGACAAAAACGCATCTGATCGTTTCTGTCAAAAGCACGGAACCACCCAGACGAGTTCATTCTCCAGAAGAACAAGGTCTTCTTTCGACGTCCTGCAGAAACTCATCAGAAATCTGTTTTACGAGGGAATATACATCCAAACTGGTTCTAGTTGGAAAGGAGTTATTGCGCATTACATTACCTCTAAAACATCTGCGACGTAGCTCCAGTGATCCAGATCTTTTTCGCGTTGCTTTCAAGAAAAAAAAAGGGGAAAAAAACTTTAAGCCTTTGCCTGTAGCGTCACTTCCTCGTTGGTAACAAGAGCGCCACCCGCTGCAAATTGCACAGTGATGTAATTTTTCTCTTGCACCTTTAATGCACACCTTCAGTGCATGCTGTAGCAAATTTAACATTAAATATAAATATATATAAGACGCCTCATTCTAATGTGCCAAAAGGCGATTACTCTAAAAGGACATTTCTTAAACGATCCTATATGAAATCACATGGCAAAGATCTGCCCGAAGTAAACACAAGCTCTCTCCGAATCATTCTCGTGAATCGGTTCTAAATCAGTAGAGCCAAGCAACTTTGACTCGTCATTTTAATGAAGCATGCAAAAACGCTATTTCAACTTTAGATGAATTTGGAACTAATCTGGAACATACATGGAATTAAAGTGAATCTTATCATTACGTTGTTTTTAAATTGTAATGTGCATTTAGTAATTAAAAAGAACCGGTTCTTCGAAATGAACTGTTCAAAGGAACCGACTCGCGAGTCTGAATTCCCATCATCACAACACACGAGAGCAGTCCTTTAAAGCTCATGCAGCCAATCAGACGAGCTCCTGCGAGTCATGTGATTATTTCAGGAAGAAATGCAGTCGCTGCAATCAACATTTTGAGATTTGCATTATAAATAAAAGTTTTTTTTTAATATAATAACACTAAGTTGTAAAAGAATAGAAAATGTTAAGTGTAAAAAGAGTTGTGTTGCGCTCTAGACCAGGTAAGCCATGTTGACGAATTTGTTAGTTTGGAAATCATTAACAACAATATGCAGTCCAAAAATCATAGATATTACATGTTTTTTCTACAAGTTAATGTTAATATCCCTAAATTTGTTCAGGCAATGATGGCCATCCGGTTCCAGAGAATTTCCGTGTAGAGGAGATTATGAAATCACCCGAGCTGAAAGAAGGACAAGTGTTAGTCCGCACACTCTTCCTCTCAGTTGACCCTTACATGGTGAGATGACCTTACTTGTGTTTGTTATTGAGGTTTCATAACGAAATCCTTCATTTCATGTGGGAAATACAGTACAGTCCACTATATGCATTATATATTTAATAAAACTCAACCTATAATCAATATACTATCAGAGGTTAACTTTATTCACTCATGCATGAAATAATATTAATAGCAAACTCATTGCAGCGCTGTCGCATGAACAATGATACTGGAGCTGACTACCTGTTGCCATGGAGATTAGAGGAGTGTGTGGATGGAGGTGGAGTTGGTGTAGTGGAGGCCAGCGAGAATCGGGCATTATCTGTGGGCACTACTGTCACCTCCTTCAACTGGCTTTGGCAAACCTACGATGTGATGGACGGCAGTCTTTTGCAGAAGGTGTAGTGCTAGTTTGAATAAATAGCCTTCGTGTTTATGGATAGGAGGTGTGTATAGATATGTGGTGTACTCGTTCTTGCAGGTTGACCCCGAGATGGTCGATGGTCACTTGTCGTACATTCTAGGAGCGGTGGGCATGCCTGGCCTCACTGCTCTTTTGGGTGTGAGAGAGAAGGGTCATGTGACTCCAGGAAGCCACCAGACGATGGTCATCAGTGGAGCAGCTGGAGCTTGTGGGTCGATTGCTGGACAGGTAATATGTACGTGGAAATCGGTCTGTTCTCAATGGAAAGACTTAGATTTTTCACTTAATGCCAATTTTTTGTTTGGACTCTTAATTTATTGAAAAAAATGGTAATAGTATATAAGGATTGATTCTCACTATTTACTAATTGCTTATTAGCATGCCTATTATTAACATATTGGCTGCTTATTAGTACTAATAAAGTACAAATTCAGCATGACCATAATCTATATCCCTATTCCTACCTAATACCAAAATTGAATAACTACTGATTACTAATTAATATTAATTAATAATTGATTGGGATTTTACTGAGGCAGAAGTCATAGTTAATGGTTTTAATAAAAATAGAAAACTTTTATTGAAATAAAAATGTTATTAAAAATAATTAGGGATGCCTAAAAGGATAAATGTGTCTAAAAAAATCTGTACATAATTTTATTAGTAACATTATTTAATTCTCTAAATTGTACACGTGTGATTTTAATCTCGCTCTGTGTTGTTTCAGATCGGCAGGTTGGATGGTTGTGAGAGAGTCGTGGGGATTTGCGGCTCCGACCAGAAATGCCAGGCCTTGGTAACAGAGCTGGGTTTTACAGCAGGGATAAACTACAGAAAAGGAGACATCAGCTCAGCGCTGAGGGAGCACTGCCCCACAGGCATTGATATATACTTTGACAACGTAGGCGGTCCCATCAGCGACGCTGTTATATCACAGGTTCAGAATGTCCTGCTCTCAGTTATTATGTCAGTTTCTGTGGGTCATCTGTGTTAAAGTGCAATACTCTCCCTGCGCAGATGAATCCCGGTGGTCATGTGATCCTGTGTGGCCAAATATCACAGTACAATAAGGATGTGCCTTACCCACCTCCTCTTAGTGAGGATACCCAAGAAGCTTTGCGTCACAAAAACATCACAAGGTACATGAAAATAACTACTTTGTTGCTTTTATACATTATATGATATTACCAGCTTGCGAGCAATACAGTATGTTCTCAGGGAGAGATTTGTTGTATTGAACTACATGGAGAAGCATGAAGAAGGTCTTGTGCAGCTCAGCCGCTGGGTAAAGACTGGCCAAATAAAGGTAAATCCATAACACTCATGTGTCCTCACATAAAAGACGTCATAAACCTTTTGTAAGTATTTCTCCTCATCATCTTACAGGTGTTGGAAACTGTTGTAAATGGCATAGAAAACATGGGAGGTGAGAGTTTATTATTTTCTCCTGTATTGAAGTGTACTTTGCATACATATTGTATGAACTGCTCATGTTTATATTAATGGATGCATGCGCTATGCATATTTCAGAAGCGTTCTGCTCCATGATGACCGGAGGCAATGTCGGTAAACAAGTTATCAAAATCTCAGACTGAGTCAAGCGTCTGCATCTGGAGGCCTCGTGGAGGTGGTGCAGTCATTATAAATCTGGGCTGGTAAACGAAAGGTTATTAAAAAGGACTCGCAAAAAGACACTTGAGGTTTCTCCATTGGGACTGTCCCTTTTAAGTGTGCTGTAAGTCATTCTGAATAAAGGCATCAGCTTAGTTGACCTAACATGTTTCAAATGAAATTAAAAGGAATAGTTCATCTCAAAATTAACTTACTCATGCCATTTCAAACCTGTAGGAGTTTTTATGTTGCACATAAAAGAAGATATTTTGAAAAAAGCGGGGAATCAAAACAGTTCATGGTTTTTATATTTGGGTGAACTATTCCTTTAATTTAAATTAAAATAAATATAATACTCTGTGCCTTGCTCTAAATGTCAATTTTAAAATAAATTTAATGTCAGTTTTTGGTATATAGAGATAGAATAATCACTGAAAATACACATATATAGTTTGTTAAAGGGCTCATACGGTGGTACATGCACTTTTTCAAGTTGTTTGGACTGAAATAACTTGGGAGTGTGTGTACACAACCACCCTACAACGATAAAGATCCACAGGTTTTCTTTTGATTTAATAAAAATAAGTTGCCCCTTCTGAAATCAAGCTATTGTCAAATGCTTGTCAGTGTGGCGTCACACAGACAGAGGCCATTCCCACAATAGTTGATTGACAGCAGCGTGTCACACAGACTGAACTGGTGTCTTACCTCAGACCTGCCCTGAGTGAGCCGTCATCAGACCGAGACGCAGAGACAAGCAAAGCTGTGTCCGAAATCGCATACTGCTTAAGTAGGTACTACATTTAAAACCGAACGTACTACCCGACCGTTAAAACAGTACGTTCTATATAGTATGAATGTGGGTAGTATGAATAGAATTCGGACATACTGCATCCGCCATATTGATGTTGTCACGTGTAATGCGTCGTCACAACAGTGCGACAATGTAAACTTTCAATAAGTCATCCGTTTATTTAGATTGTGTGAAACCAGTGTAATTTAATCACTATAAACAATGTTTTCTTCCTGAGATTGCTTACACTTAAAATGAGCCACGTCTCCACTTTCTGCCATTTTTTTTTATATGATGCCTCCTTTCCCGGAGCCTCATGGGATAGGAAAGTGTTCATGGTATGCTTACTACAGAATTCGTCCGGAAGCAGTAGGCCATCCGGGTACATCTTGCCTACTGAATTTCGAATGCTATGAATTCGGACATACGCCTCGCATGCTGTTTTTCGCATACTATATAGTAGGGAAATAAGCGATTTCGGACGCAGCACAAGACTCCTAAGAGACTGAGGTGTTTTGTTGTTGAATGTATTAATGAACAGAGCAGTAGTGATTTACTACCGACATCTGAGTGACTAAAGACGCGGAAGATTAACATTACGTTTAGTTCTGAAGGGAAACGCGCCCTTGATCAACCAAAATGCATTTATGTTCCCGAGAATCATTTAAGATCCAGCCTCACCTACAGAAGCAGTGAGTATAATGTCTTTTAATGAGTCTTTGCAAATCGTCTTTCCTAATAATGTGATAATTAGCAAGTTTCACTATGAATACGGCTAAAAAAAGATTCTCTGAGAGCGAAATTAGCGTTTTTTGCACTATTTTTGAGAAATTTTAATACAATCTATATTACAAACTTTCCATAAAGATGCTAAAGAATCATATTAGCTTTTGGAAAACTGGGTTTGTATGACCCCTTTAACATGTATTTTAAAAGTCCCTTTTGTTTAACAAGCAGCATTTATTTGATAAAAAATACAGTAACACTATGATATTTTTGTGATTTGAAATGTTAAAAATTAATTTATTCCTGTGATGGCAGATTATATTTTTCAGCAGTCATTATGATCCTTCAGAAATCATTCTAAAATGCAGATTTGCTGCTCATTTCTTATTATTATCTGCTTATTTCTTTCTTTGATTCTTTGACTAAAATGTTTTAGGATGTGAAAGTCTTGCCACATGAAACATGAAAATGAAACAAAAAAATATCTGTCACAATATGAAACCCCTTTACTTTGTTGTACATAAATACAGCCAGATAAATCAATTCCAATGCAAAATGATTCAGAGTTGCAGAAACATGACAAATATAAATCGAGGTCATTTCATGTGGGAAAACAACATTGTCAGCTTTAAAATAGAATAAAGAATCAATTTTTTTTCGGACGTGTTTTTGAGGTGAAGCCAATTTTTAAAAGCAAATTCTGATTAAATTCCAAGTAAATATGCAATCATTGTCCACTGAAAAGAAACTATTTTGTGCCTTCCACAAGACAAATGTGTACAGCACTTTCCGACATGAGTGGAGCTACAAAAGCCACGTGTCCACAGAAACCCAGAATGCCCATGAAACAGTGCAGAACAACTGGAAGGAATATACATTACAATGTCAATGTGGATGAATACATTTACACAATTAAACAAAAATGAAATACAGTAATTAAAACCAAATCACATATAAGCAGATATTTCATCATCAAACATTCAAAGTCCTATTGGTTCACCACAAATCTAGAATAACATACAGAGTAAATGTGTAATCTTCTAAAAAAGGTTCATTCTTTCTTTTGTGTGCCTTAAAACTGCAACAAAACCCTTTCAAAATAACATTCAGGGCATTGAAAAACAAACTAGAGCAGCCTATTGTCTAAGTCTTTACTTTCCTGAGAGACAACAAAGACCTTGAGTGACCTGAAACAGCAGGAATGTCAGTGAATCCACCAGAAACTCTTGTCACAGCTCTTTCTGTCAGCTGTCAAGTGGATCATGAGGGCAAAAAAGACAGACCTCAATGACAACACTGTTTCTTTTCGAACTAACGGATGGCCATTGTGTCCTTCGTGTGGTCTGCAGCTGTAAAAAAACAATTATAAAAGAGCTGCTTCACAACATTATTTCTCTAAGAAACATGTAGCAGAATTGTGCACGTCTGATTATTTCCATGTGTCTTCTTCTATATGCTACATTGGGATGTTCCCTTCAGCCATCCAAAATGTCTGGCTTTAATCTTCAGCATGTGTTCAAGTGGCAATCATTAAGTGTATTAACAAAAATGTTTTACATTCATGCTCATCTATACAAATATAGTGGTTTTATCCTTTGGAATATGTATTTGAATATGTATAATAAGATAATTGGTGTTCAAAATGAAGTTCTTGCACTGTAAGACGTGGATAAAACTTAGTGCAGGAATGCCACGCCAAAACACAGCTATTCGAAATACTTAGGGAGTTAGTTCATCATCCTCGTGTCGTTCCAAACCCTTGCATTCATCTTTGAAACATAATAAAGATGTTTTTACTGATTACTGAAAGATTTTTGTCCCTCCATTGAAAGTCCATTCCAAAAAAATCCTTTCCTTTTTTGAAAAGTTGTTCTGTTTTCATGCTTCAAGTAAGTACGGTTTACTCTTCCTTCATGTTTCGAAACACGAAGGAAGGTTTGGAAGTAATTGAGTAACTTATGACTTTAAATTTGAGGGTATCCCTTTAATTCTGACATATTCTTTTCAGTTTTGGCATTCTGTGTCAAATTGTACAATTAAACATTGTCCAAGGCAATATCTTGATGCAACAAAAATTTGTTTGCCTTCCTTATCTTTAATCCAAATCTGTAAATGCTCCTCTCCTCTAAAATGACGGGCTTTCTCTGATGATGTCAGTTAGACATTTTGGGCATGAGCGTGACATCATTAACCACGCCCCTCAACATCCAATCAATTTTAAGTAAAAAAAATCAAGCAACCCCCTGTATTTTCCTCAGTCAATATTCGGTTTGTCACAGAAGTACATATACTGATGTAAAATCGTTAGCAAACTTCTGGTTCAGGCGGACTTTAAGTAGTGTTGTAATAAATAGGTTACAGTCATCTAGTCGTTATAGGGTTGTGATCGTCTAATCCAAGGGTGTCAAAATTCAGTTCCCGGAGCGCCTCTGTCGTGCAAAGTTTAGGTCCAACTCTAATTTAACAAAGCTAAACCAAAGTCATCCGGGTCTTTAAACTCGCTAGAAACTTTCAGGCAAGTGTGTTGTTGCTAAATAGGGTCCACAAATTCAAGAAATTGCTTTAGCGTTGCTGTGGTAAATATATGGCCGAATATTAAAGATTAAGTGGACACTTGTATTAAATGTTATTTGGGCAATATTATATATGATATAAAAACTATCGCCAGACCGTTGGCGCCCTCTGCAGGCAAGCAATTTTGTTCACTTAATTATAATTGATGCTGTCAACCGATTAATCGTGATTAGTTGCTTTCAAAATAAAAGTTTTTGTTCACATAATATATTTGTGTTCACTGTGTATATTTATTACGTATATATAAATACAAACCCTTGCATGTATATATTTCCAAAAAATATGTAATGTTTATATTTTAAATATATTTATATATGATATAAATTCTATGAATATAAATGTATACATGTAAATATTTTCAAAATATAAGATGTACGTGCTTTTATATGCACATAATAAATATACACAGCACACATCCATGTATTATGTAAACAAAAACTGGTATTTTGGATGTGATTATTTGCGAATAAGCATTTGACAGCACTAATTGTATTAATCTGATTACTCGATTAATTGTCAGAATAATCGACCGTTTACCGAAATAATCGTTAGTGATTGATATTAGCCCTCCAAGAGCAGGACTGGACACATCTGATTGGCCGAGCAGCGTTCCACACACAGTTTAAATCTGCATGTTGCTTAGAGACATGCAAAGACTTTGGCCCATTTGGAACTAGTTTCATTGGTGGTTAAAATAAATGACAGCCAATAATAACCGGCTTCATCCCTTAAATGATCCTTCACATTATACCTAGTCTACAGGTGTAAAAAATGATATCTTTACGGTGAAGTTCATATGCATTAAAACAATATGAGTATCCATATTGACAAATCGGTGGCAGTTTCATGCAAAAAACAAAGAATATCAGGCAGTCTTATTCCTTTCTTGATTGCTCCTCACAAATAAAAACAAACATAATTGGACGAGTACTGTACATAATGCGCAGTTTATCAAAGTAATATGCTCAATCACACACATCTGGACTTCAACACTGCTTGGGTTCACAACAGCGGGAAAAAACTGGCTATAAAAAACTACCAACGTGTCTTAGTGTCAAAGGAGGATCAGAACCAGGTTTGAAACGGCTCGGTCATCCACATGTGATGCCATCGTCGCACCATATTAACTAAAGACTATTTTATCTATCCTAATGTGTAATGGCAAAGTGACCGTGAAGACAGCGGTGAATGGAGGGAAGAGCTTGGCACGAAACAACGATACAGGTGAAGGCCTCTCTATAGCTGTCACCGTCACGATGGCCGGTTGCCAATGGAGAAGTTAGGAGGTGTTCCCCACCATGCCCTGTACACCAACAACAGAGCCATGACCAGGGCCCAGGTACGTACGGGAGAGAGGAAGAACGCCAGCGGCCCGTAGGTCTCCAGCAGGAAGTAGCAAGAATAAGCCTGCCAGATCATGAGGACCAGCATGCCTACGTGCATCGCCAGAGTCCTCCAGCGGCTGCACGGCCGACAGAAATGCGAGCGGAAGCTGCCTCCGCGACACCTGTGGTGAAGACTCCAGCAGAGGTAATAAGTGAGAGGCATATTGAAGAAGAGCACCTGTGGATGACAGACGGCATGTTACGACTCGTGGCCATGATGATCTGTACGATCTGCAGCTAGAACCTGAATTACCTGTATGACTCCCACGACATAGGTAAGACTGCCTTCAAGGAAATGGCCATCCACAATCACGCCAAAAGCAAAGCAGGCTCCATTGTGTCCATCGATGACTTCCCCAATGAACCACGGACCTGTAAAACCAGAAGGCAAAATGCACTGTTCTGACTTCAGGTGACTGAGCGCATGAACTGCGCTCTTGAGCAAACCACGTAGGGCTGCACAATTACGTTCATAATTTCCCTTGATATTGTAATTGTGATTATTCATTTTTGATTGCATCCAACAAAAGCGACACCTTAAACAATTCTGTTTCTGTCAGCGTCATCGTTTACTCACCTTCATGTCATTCCAAACCTGTATGACTTTCTTTATTTTGTGTTTTTTTGTCTATACAATGAAAGTCAAAGGGGACCAAGTAAAGATATTAATCTATTTTTGTGTTCCACTGAAGAATTCCTGCAAACATGATTTTTATGGCTAGATTTGTTTTGTCTTGTTTCCAAAAAATTGTTAAATCAAGAAGGATTTTCTAGACAAGAAACTAATATTGCCAAAATATTTGTGAAAGCATTATTATTTTGCTTGTTTCAAGTAAAAACTCTTTAATCTGATAAAAAGATAAAAAAAAATCATGTCTAGAAAATCCTTCTTGAATTAAATTTTTTTAGATATTTTGGCTGGAAACAACACAAAACAAATTTAGTCTTGAAAAGCATTTTTGCAGTGTTGAGGATGAGCAAAATTTTTATTTGGGTGAATGATCCCCTTGTGAATGACCCATATAGAGCCTGTCACGATTCCTAAATTCAATTCAAGTACTTGACTTCCTTGGTATGGAGCTAATTTTATGACAAAACTATTTGAATTTGAATTATGCACATTTGAATAATTTACAAGTGTTATTT
>JAUMHP010000072.1:14006458-14028668 GCA_032361065.1 Enteromius trimaculatus | reverse complement strand
ATTGCATATTTTATATACTAATAAATAAATATATATATATATATATATATAATACTGTATATATATATATATATAATCTCACTTTGTCATAGTTTTTGTTAAGCATTAAACATAAAATACTTAACATCATATGGAATACTTTGGATAATCAGTGAATTAAATACAAATTAAAGGTACTTAAAGGTATCTAATTTTATTGTTTTCTATTTTTGTGATTGGAACTTAATTAAAAATCTTTAAATAATTGGTTACGGGTCAAACTAATATGAACACCAAAATTATAGTGTAAATACTGTGAAAGGTAGGCCTATAGATCACCCAAAATGTTAAATTATGTTATTAATTACTCGCTTTCATGTTGTACCAAACCTGCAAGACCTTTGTTCATCATCGGAACACAAATGAAGATATTTTGTATATTTTTGACCCAGGGTTATTTCTGACCCTGCATAGACAGCAATGGAAAATGTTTAAGGCCCAGAAAGGTTGTAAAGAAGTACTGTTAAGAACGTGTGTCAAAGACTGATGTGCAAGAGAAACAATTGTTGAGTAAAGTCATAATTTTTTGTTTTGTCCCTGATGTCACATGGACCATTTTAACAATGTCTTTACTACCTTTTTGAGCCTTGAAGTGTGTGTCACTTTCGTTGCTGTTTATGGAGGGTTAGAAAGCTCTCGGATTTCATTAAAAATATCTTAATTTTTGTTTAATTGTTGTGTTTAACACTTAAACCACATAGATGCATCTACCATGGTATATCAAGATCTTTATTGAATTACATATTTCTGCTGTTGCACAGTATATACTGTCATATTGCCCTGACCTGCTATGATATTAATCACTGTAAGCTGGTTTAAACCTTGAGCAGTCGAGACCCCCTGTGCGCTCTGTTTGGAATATGTTATGTAAACTGTGGGTTCCGAGACCTTCTCTAGTTTTTTTGTCATACTTCATTTATAGGCACTGAAACAGCAGCAGCAGAGGAATCAACGGCGCCAATGTGGAATCCCCAACACCTCCAGCCCACGATTGCTCCTAAAGACTGTCAAAGACATGGCTCACGACTCGTCTAAATCCTGTACATGCATACAGTATTTGAAGTTAAAGGGGTAGTTCATCCAAAAATTGAAATGCTATGTTTATCTACTTACTCCCAGGGCATCCAAGGTGTAGGTGACTTTGTTTCGTCAGTAGAACACAAACAAACGTTCCAAACGTTCCAAAGTTCTGGGAGTCAAAAAAAACAAAACATACACGGATGAAACCAAATGAGGCTCGCGGAGATACTTGGAAGTGTTAAGACATGAAACGATCAGTCTGTGCATAAAACAGTATTTATATAATTTTTACCTCTATACACCACAATCTCCGACTCTCCTTAGCTTGTTCACAACGTCTGACACATGATGTGTCACCATCCGGCACATAGAGATCTATACATAGATTCCTCATTAGTGACTGTTTCTATGGGCCGTGATACATAAGGATCTACGTCTATATCTATGTACAAGAGCGCGGTGATGCGTCACGTGCCGGATGTTGTGAATGAGTTCCGGACAGTTTTGTTTTGTACCTTTACACTTCAGTGTATCGTCACAAGACATAGGGTTTTATTTGGTTTCGTTTGAGCATGTTTTTTTTATTTTTATTCTCAGAGCTTTGGAATGTTTGGTACCCATTGACTTGCATTTTATGACTGACAGGCTGCAATGGTTTCAGTTAAAAATCTTTGTTTGTGTTCTACTGAAGAATCCGAGTCACCTACATCTTGGATGCCCTGGGGGTAAAAATAATTTTTATTTGTGGATGAAGTATTCCTTTAATTGTTGTTTCCAATTTCATTTTTGACCACTACTTTATATTCATAGAAATACAAAATAAATACTAAACAAAATGACTGTTATCTGTAGCCTGGGAGCTGAAACAGACAGAGCGCTGCCCTGCCAGTCCACAGAACTCTACCTCCAGCTCGTCATCCTCGGTCAAAGCAGATGTGTGTCACACGACTGGATCCCGGAAGGTGTCTCAGCGCACCAGTAGGCTCAGTGCCAGTGAGTATCATCACAGATCACGGTAATTTGTGCAATCAGCACATGAGATGCTGTAACTGATCCCCGGCGTTTGATTTACAGGACAACTGAGGCGTAACAAGTGTGAGATAGACGTTGAGACTCCAGATTCTATCCTCGTCAACACCAACCTGCGAGCGCTCATCAACAAGCACACGTTCTCAATGCTGCCTACCGAGTGTCAACAGAAGCTTCTTAAGATGCTGCCAGAGGTTGACCAGCAGGTAGCGAAACACAAAAAAACCTGAACATACATGATTTTGCGGCTCGTGAGTCTCTAATTGTTATTTATGATACTTTGCAGGCTAGTATGGATGGTGCACTGAAGGTGACCAGCTCTGCTTTGAACAATGAGTTTTTCACATCAGCTGCACAGTCTTGGAAGGAGAGGCTGTCAGAGGGTCAGTCGTTGTCCTCAATGATTTAAACGTAGTTAAAAGCTTAAGAGACAGTTTTACTAAACAGGGAAAATTAACATGAGGATGCAATTCCAAAACAACGCTGATGGGAGGGAAATTTATTAACAATGCATAAGTTATGGTTGTGAATTAATGAATACTACTAGCAGGAAAATTATACAGTCCACACCAAACTTTGTCTACATGATGCCAAAATATTGAGGAACTTAACAGTGTTGCCATGGTGATTTATTTAAGTAACAGTAAAAAAGGAACCAGTAATTTTCTTATAATTTTAAAGTGCATTATCCAAACCCTTAAAAAAAAGTAATATACAAAATAGCAAGTCATTGTGGGGAAACATGCATAGTTTCATGAGCTTGTAATAAAACTTTAGAGCACAACTTCCAAGTATGGGTCACCGTAATTGGCCACTTATCACATCACTTCACTTTAACGGCAGTAAAGCTGTTAGTAAAACTGGCTCTAAATGTGCTCAATGTAATTTTGTTTGCAGGTATTTCTCTTAAACAGTATTGGTTATTGAAGTAAAGAGTAAACGTGTTGAAGTGGGGAAAAAAGTACTTGGTGTGCTATAAATATTAATTTCACTTCGATATTTGTGTGACTTATGCAAGGCTGTATTCTCAGGTGAGTTCACACCAGAGCTGAGGCTGAGAATGCGGCAGGAAATCGAGAAGGAAAAGAAAGTGGAGCTTTGGAAGGAGCATTTCTTTGAGAGCTATTATGGTGAACAGTAAGTCAGCCACCAAGACTTTATAGAAATACTGAAAAAGAAAACCAGAGAGTTTGGTTTAGTTCAGGGGTCTCCTGTTCTGGAGGAAAAGTTTAGCTCTAACACATCAAAGTTTCTAGTGATTCTGAAGATATTGATTAGGTTTGCTTAATTAGGGCTACATCTAAATTGTAGCATGTGTCCCTCCAGAAGCAGGATTGTTAGTGGGTCACTAGTTTATTGTATCATAAGTGATGTTTTGTTTTGAGGTCCATTTTCTTAATATTCTGTTTCTTCTTGCTTTTCATTTCAGATCTGGAATGAGTATAGAGGAATCAAGAGAGCTGACAGAGGATAGGTGTGCTCTTGAACCAGCTAAAAGCACGGCCTTATCAGAAAAGCCAGAAACAGTCAAAGAGCCTCAGAGAGTAAACCAGGTGACAGAGGTCATCCACATGGAGTTGAGATCCAGAGATGTGAAATCAACAGTAACACGTGTCTCGACTGAAGAGCCAGTCAAACCTCCTGCTCCAGAGCAATCACCTTTATCCTTAGACACGAAGAAAGATTCACAGAAAGAACTGATCCCGGAGTCTTCTGTTCAAAAAGAAGTGGAGCCCAAACCTGACAGTGAAAAAACACAGGATAATGAGATCAGATGTAAGACCCCGGCATCTCCTTTAGAAGCAGTGTTCACCTGTTTGAAAGGAAACGAGACGCACACCCCTGAAGATGAAAGTCCTGTTGGTGAGGCTGAACAAGCTGGAATGGAAAGGAATGATGCTGGATCTCCAGTAACTGCTGTCACATCTGAGCCTCTAAAAAGAAAAGTCTCTACTGAACAGGATACAGAGCTCACAACAGAGAAGAAGCCCCGTGTCTCTTCACCAGAAGCGTCATCCACAGTGACTGCTAAAGAAAAAGCAGAACAAAGAGTACCTCCTCTCAAAGTAAGTTTTAAGGTTTCTTTCATTTGACCCAACCCCTAGCCTAGTTCACCTAAAAATTCTGTCATTCATTACTCACCCTCATGTTGTTTCAAACCTGTTAGACCTTTGTTTGTTCATGACAAAAATTAAGATATTTGTGATGAAGCCAGAGAGCAACTTCCACATTTAAGGCTCAGAAAGGTCAAGTTAGTCAAGTTTCCGCCTATTCAGGGTGAGAGAACTTTCGGATTTCATCAAATATCTTAATTTGTGTTATGAAGGTGAACAAAGGTCTTATGGGTTTGGGACAAAATGAGGGTGTGTAGTTAATTACAGAATTTTCATTTTTGAACGAACTATCCCTGAAGGCATTAAGCGGTGTTGCACACCCTGTCTACGCCAGATGAGAGCAATGCAATCCATCAGGACCCATTGAACCCAGCAGAATCATTTGTGATATTTGCAAGATGAATGATAATTGGATTTGGTGCGTTTGCTTTCATGTTTTCAATGTAGACACCTTTAATCTGTTGACGATGTTCACACCCAGTGTAAACATCATGTTGCTTGTTGTTTGTACTACAACTCTTATATGATTGATGTATGTGTGGATGTTGTATTGAGTAAGTTGTTGAGGAAAGGAATTGCTATCACTTTTCGAAACAACCACAACATCCTAGCAATCACCTAGGCATGTTAAAACCCTTTAGCAATCACTTAGCATTGTCCAGGCACTATATTGCTGCACTAGATTCATTTTTTGACATTGTTGCTACGCTCAGTGGATTTCTCATAGTAATACTCAAAATTCTTTCTTTACAGATCCCAGTGTCAAGAATTTTCTCTGCACCTGCGTCTACTGAGCAGGTATCTCCTAGAACTCCAGTTCCCGTTCCGTTGACACCCCCTAGCATTCGGCCGGGGCGCACGGGAGCACGCACTCTAGCTGACATCAAGGCAAAAGCCCAGTTAGCGCGTGCACAGCGTGCTGCAGCAGCAGCCGGGTCGTCTTCCTCGATGGGAACCGGCTCAGTTGGAGGTACCTCGACACCCTCTCCAGCTCGGTCCCTGTCAGAAGATTTTTCACCAGCAAGCAGCAGAAGTCAATCTGTGTCGCCTATAAAGCTAAGCTCTGGATCTCCAGCTCCTGAAGGCACAGTGACTCTCTCACAAACCTCTCCGTCCTCAGGTTCCACAGGACACGCAGACCCTAGCCTTGCACAGGCCTTCAGTGCAAGCCAGGGTTTTTTAAAAGATAATCGCTCTTTGATGGGGTTTCAAACCACTCAGTGTACATTTAACACAACGGGCAAGGATCAGCATAACCTCCACAGCCCTGGGGGGACATTAGCACCTTCAAGTCAAGCAGGAAACGTGACTGTCACAATTGCACAGCAATTACCTTTTTCAGGAGCATCAGTCGCCAAGCCTAGCTCTTCAATCCCAGCAAATAATCCTCTGGTCACTCAGCTTCTTCAAGGTAAAGAGGTTCCCTTAGAAAAGATCCTCCCAAAGCCACTAGCCAAGGTGGAGGTTCAATCTGTGGGCATTTCCTCCCGAGATAAAGGGAATCTTGGTTCCACCACTGCTGGGTTGAAAACGGATAGCTCAGCAAACCAAGAAGATGCCAACAAACTTGGGAACCAAGCTCCTTTTGGCATGCAGGTCAGAAGTGTGGACAAGTTGGTAAAAGTTGGTTCTCAGGATCAGATGCTCCATCCACTAAGGCACAAATGCGAGCAGAAGAACATCAGCTCCAACTCCCAATTCCAATCCTGTCAGTTAGCTCACCTTGAGGCTAGCCATGACCAGAATATCCATCTAGGCATCTTTGGACGGAAAAGGGTATCCAAGCCAGCTATGACAGGGCACTACCTCCTCAACGTGTCCACATATGGTAGAGGACCTGAGAGCAAACGGTCTCTCCTGAGTACTAATACAAGCTCTGTCCTCGCCAACCTGAAGAAGGAGAAAATCGAAGCAGAGGAGAGTGTGAAGGAGAATCCGGAATCACTTTCCATTCACCCGAATTTCCCAAGGGTCAAAGTGGAACAGCAGGGATGTGTCATAAATAAATCAGATGATGGTTTGCCACCCCAACCCTGCTCTGATATAAAGTCTGAATCTCCATCGCTGAGTTGTTTGACAAGCAAAGACGAAGGCAGCACTTCTATTAGAACCAAAGAAACATGCTCAAGAGCGCAGCTTGATATGTGCAGCAGTATACAGGGTAAAGCAGAGCCATATCAGTTAGGTGACTGTCACCAACGCACGTTCTTGCCTCAGAAAGCCCATAATGGACCTCAGTATGGTGGCACTATCAGCATGTCTGTCCCTCACGCACTGAACCACAGCATGCCTGACACGCCAACTTCTCCCACTGTTTCCTGCAGCGGTGATGGTGAAACGGCTGCTGGAGGCATGATGTCTTTTTCAGTCACGGTCACTGCCATACCTGCCGGTCACCTGCTAGATCAGAACAGTCAGGGCGAGACCTCACCTGAGCAAGCCTTCATAGAAACCTCTGGGATGGAGGACGTCCAATCAAAGTGCTACTGTCGGCTGAAGGCCATGATTATGTGCAAGGGATGTGGCGCATTCTGTCATGACGACTGTATTGGTCCATCCAAACTATGTGTCTCGTGTTTGGTGGTACGGTAATGGTCATGAGGATAAACTGCGACTTGTTCGTTCAAAAAGAAGCAATCGCTGCAGTGAGGGTAACAGAAATGTTACGACAGTACAGCAGTGTTCATGTATCCGTTGTCGTTTTAGAGGCAAGCTTTTGTGCTGTATGGGGGGAATTCACTAAGAATGAATTGCACCCGATAATAGTGCTGTTTATTTGCACATACCTCCTGCTTCGTATTTGCGGATGATACAGGAGTTATGCAAATCGGGTAATAATGACCAGCATGTCCGTTCTGAGTACTTAGTTGTGGCGAATGCAGCAGACTACCTTTATCTGGCTGTCTTTACTGGGACTGTTCAGTATTGCTGCACTAATGCAATCCAGACTCTGAATCGACTTTTTAAAGTGCAGAAAGTGCGCGACTACACTGTAAGTCTGGATATGTAATAGTACTCTCAAACAATTAGTCACGATTAATCGAATCCGAACAATTATACTATATTATACTTAATAAATATACACTGCACAAATCCATATATTATATAAACAAAAACCTTTATGTTGGATGTGATTAATCGCGATTACTTGTTTGAGAGCACTAATAAGTACTCAGCGCTTTAAGCACCTGGTTAAACTGGATTGTGGATGCTAATGAAAACGCTGCAGACTTTTGCGAAACTGTTTAGTGAATTCGCTCCTTTGTTTTTCTTTACCGCACAAACAAATAACACGCTATGAGGTATGAAAAACGTGCAATGCCGAGTAGTACTTCCTCTTGTTCATTGAGCACCTTGTTTTAGACTCAAGACTCAACATTGAATAGTGGCAATATTTAAGGCTCGTTCTATTTCTGTTCTATTTTTGTAATATAATTTTCGAAATCGAAATGAATATACTATTTTTGTAGATGTTAAAAATCACGATTCCCCGTCACCCTTCAAATTTCGGATCTCGTATGCATAATTCACACTAGTTTGCTGGATTAATAATCGACAGCATCAACATTTAGTCTTTGCATTTTCTGCAAAGCTGTTTGTTGGTTGGTTTAAGCATTTGTGACACAAGCAAAAAACCACACAACTGAAATACCAATTACTTCAGAATTACTGTGAATATGTAGACCTAATACATTAACCTGCCTTGTTACTAGGTTTATATGGTACTGTTCAAAGTTATTTATGGGATAGAAGGGAGTTTTGTCAAATATGGTAACAAGCTAGCACTTCTATTAGATTGGTGGGTTTTTACACGAAAGAAGATCTTAAGAACAGGTTTATACTGATAATGGCAATAATTAGTATATTTACAATATTTATAAAATTAAGAGCATTAGTCCCTTACATCTCAGTTTCTTCAGGGAAAAAAAGGATTTATTAGGGTTGCACTTTTTTTATGTTCAGAAAATGACTTTGCTCTAAAAAAAAAAATAATGATTTGTAAGAATTAAAGCACTTCTTAAACAATCTAATGTACCCTCTCAGGAGCAAAACCAGGTCTTAATCATTTCAATAGCCTGTGTCGAATCATTTGAGTTGTTTACGTCACACAAGTGACATTGCCTCTAATTGGAAAAGCAGATACTCTCTGTAACCTAGTTTTTAGGGACAGGAAAATAATTCCGAGTATCAACAGCAAAGATATATGAGCAATGAAGTTAAACACTCAGAAGGGAGATTTTATGAAGTTTTTTGGTTGTTGTTTTGTTTAGTATTGTAAATACTGACTTTCTTGTAGATGTACAAAAATTTCTACAAAAGCATCTTGCCTAAACATATCCGATTGTCTCTGATAACTAAAGTTTTTTTTTTATTTGTAAAATACTGTCCTGCACATCATAATTTTAATCATGTTTCAACTTTAAATGTCGTGGCTCAGTTTCAGTCCTGAAACAATTCTTCATAACATTTTGATACCAACAGTTCTTTGTATGTTAGAAGAAAAACTTTGCATTAGGCTTTTTTTAATCCTCTGCCTTCCAGGCAATAGAAATGTAAAATAATTTTAGATAGGATTTGCTTGGTAATATACCAAAGTCGATTTATGGGGACTAGATAATCAGATTTTTTGTTTTTAATGTCTTGTCTAGTTAAGAAAAGTAATATATTTTAAGTAATATATTTTAATAAAAAGACGTCTATTTACAAATCATTTTACAAAATGTTTAAGAAACAGGGTATTTACTATATCTTTATATTGGCTGTCTCATTCTGGTTTACCTGTGTTTAAGGTGTACTTAAACTTTTTACACAATTTTTTCGTACCAGGGCCCTTGTTTTGCTGGTGGCTAGTTTTTCCTCCGATGAACTGATGTGTCCTCACGGTGCATTTTTAATTGACTAATGATATCTCTGTGAAACTTGCAGCTCACTTTATTGATTACTGAAAGTAATCAATAAACCTGAATCCATCAGGTTATAGTGTTTGTGTTGTATGAATAAAATTTTCTAGCGTGGTGGTTGGGTCGTGCTGAATGTCTCTGGGTGTGAGGTTGTTTCAAGGTAACTCGCTTTTATTGACTTTTGTCAAACTGTCGCTTTCATTTACATATATACATATGCAGCATTTAAACATACAAGAGACTCATAGACTCTAACTGTGATACCTCCATTGTACTTTATGTCAGGCCTTAGAACTGGTTTTAATAAAAAAATGTTTGGGTTAACTTCCAGTTCTTAAAATGTTTTAATTTGTCAGAGCTAAACGGCAGCGTTTGACTGTTGTTGGTTATTTACTGCTTTCATTTTCTTTGATGGTATTGCAACGCATGACTTACCACTGCCTCTATCGCCAACCTTATATGCCTGTGACATTTTACAAAACACTTGGATTTTTAATTAATGAAGCAATGTTTTCCCCTGCGGAACCCTGAAATGATACGACGACTCGTGCAGGAGGTGTTGGTATTCCAGAACTTCCACATTGTGTGTTCTGTTATGTTTTAAAAGTCGAATATTTTATGTAAAATAAAGGTGAATGTAATATAGTAATTGTAATCAGCACTTGTAAGCAAAGTGTATTTTATCAAGGAACATTATGAATAAAAATGCAGTAAAACAATTGCGGTAATGCATTTTTTTTTTTAATAGTTTCAGTTATTTAAAGCATTATGAAACTATACCCATGATGTATTAAATAAACAATTATTTTAAATAAATAAAAAATGCATGGCCAGTAGGCATGCAAAAGCACGTGATTTAAAGACTGCACCAGTATGTTATACAGTTTACATATATATACTCCAGTATACAGAGAGTATGTATAAAAATATATATACACTGTTCAAAAAAATAAAGGGAACACTTAGACACAATGTAAGTCAATCACACTTCTGTGAAATAAAACAGCCCACTTAGGAAGCACCACTGATTGACAATCAGTCTCACATGCTGTTGTTCAAATGGAATAGACAACAGGTGGAAATTATAGGCAATGAGCAAGACACCCCCAATAAAGGAGAGGTTCTGCAGGTGGTGACCACAGACCACTTCTCAGTTCCTATGCTTTCTGGCTGATGTTTTGGTCACTTCTGAATGCTGGCGGTGCTTTCTCTCTAGTGGTAGCTGAAGACGGAGTCTACAACCCACACAAGTGGCTCAAGTAGTGCAGCTCATTCAGGATGGCACATCAATGCGAGCTGTGGCGAGAAGGTTTGCTTTGTCTCTGAGCATAGTGTCCAGAGCATGGAGGCGCTATCAGGAGACAGACCAGTACATCAGGAGACATGGAGGAGGCCTTAGGAGGGCAACAACCCAGCAGCAGGACCGCTTCCTCCGCCTTTGTACAAGGAGGAGCACTGCCAGAGCCACAAATGTGCATGTGTCCGCTCAAACGGTCAGAAACAGACTCCATGAGGGTGGTATGAGGGCCCAACAAGGATGTTGATCAGGGAACATCTTGTACTTCACCGTCACACTACTGAGCCTCTTTTTGACTTGTTTTAAGGAAATTACATCAAACACCACTACAAATCCAGACCTCCATGGGTTAATAAATTTGATAATTTTATTTATTATTTAATTTTTGTGTGGTTTTTGTTGTCAGCATATTCAACTACATAATAGGCTACGTATATTCCACTTAAGTGCAAAAATATAGTTTAGTGGCAAATAGGTTTTAACATGACTTTTTTTTAATGAAAATTTATTCCTTGATTATGTTTCTCTCTGTTCTGTTAATAATAGGTGCAATTTAAAATTCTGTATTTACCCAGGAATGTTTTAGATTTGAAAATTTAAAGTGGAAGCAAAAAATGGCAGAATTGTAGTAATAATACTGAAACTGTTGAGTATTTAGTTTTTCAATGTCATGTGGTTACATCTCATCAAGATATTTAATTGGGTAAAACAAACAAACTTTTATTTTTTTAAACTAGCTGGCTAGTAAAAAAAAAAAAAAACATTAAAAAATTAAAACCTGCTAAAAAAAACAACAGAAGCCCTGTAGAAACCATCACCAAATATGTGATGGTTTCTATTAAAATGCCATTATAAACCATTAACCTTTTCCAGTAAAACCATTACAAGATTACTTTTTGTAATGTGTTTTGGGCACTTTTCCAATAGGATTTAACGTCCCACCAATAGAATCCATCACATACCAGTAGACCCCATTACACTTTCCATTAAAACCATTAAATCCATTACATTTTCTATTGTGATTTGGGCAGGATTCTATAATTTATGTATAATGAGGCCGTCAAATTATAAATGATTATTTATAAAGTAAAAAATTTGATTTAATCTGTTTTATCATTAGGCTATAGTTTTACCCCTACAGTCTATATTTAACTTTTTAATATATACTGTATATATTTAATCTTAATCTGGTTTTTGCTTTGTTTACCTAGGCTGCATAGAGTTTTACTTAATGTAAGCCTACAGCCTTGCTCTGTTAATGTTGAAATGCAAAATAAAAAAATGAACATCTTTTTGTGTCTTTGACATAAGTATAGTATAGTTACTCAGCATATGTGAGCAAGCATTACACTGCATTACATAGAACAAGCAGTCGGCTAATAGCTTAGTAATAATCGTGCACATGAAGAGCAATAGTGCTGCTCGGTGATGGGAAAGGCAGGAGTGCTCTGCTGTCCTCTGCTGTTGGCTGCTGCTCAGAGAAGCGCTCGTGCTGCAGTTCCTACAAGACCGAATCAAACGGAACGGTAACCACGGCACAAACATGACGACGGGGGAGCGCAGCGCCAGCGAACTGCGGATTATCGGGTCGGTATTTGTCAGCCTGTATTAAAAAATAAAAAAAAGTGAAAGGAAAGGGAGGTATAATGAAGACGATGATGAAGATGCTACGCCAGGAATCGAGCGCGAGACCGTTGATCGCTCTCATCAGATGCTGATGATGGTCGCGCGACCTGCGTGATTTCCTCCCGCTGGTAAGATCATCCCCTAACGATGCGTTCACATTCAGATGCTAATACAAACACACGCGACCGAACGTGCCCTCAGAATATCATCTTACGGATCCAGCTGTATTTGTGCACCATATAGCATCTCATTTATTTAACGTGCCAGGTGCACAGGGAGTCAAATAAAGATAACATGGCCGTGTGCGTTAAGCGTAGACGCTGTCATTTAAACGCATTCGGGGTGAATTGCTGTTTTATATACGCGAGTGCTTGTACAAGTGTGTATTTCCGTCGGTTAGTGAAAAAATCCTCACGTTGAGTCACGTCAAAGCGCGAGTCTTTATAGAGGTGTGTTACTTCTGCCTCAGCGGGCCTAAAATTCACTTAGTAGTAGCCCTGCAACATGCAATTAGATTAGCAAAACGAACGGAACGATTTGGAGCCAGAAGTCATAACGTCAGCAGTGTCTTTAACGGGCAGGAATGACATAATGCTTTCTAGCGGTGTTCCGCTGCCGAACGAATCGGTGCTTTCGAGCGAATCTTTTAAGTGAACGAGTCTTCGAGTCAATTCCATGCACTGACTTGAATGTTTAGGTTCCCTGAAGTGCCTCCTGCTGCCTTCCTGTAATTAGGATCCAATAGTAGCCCGCCAACAGATCATCACTTAACAAATACACCAGTTTCTGTGATTAAGCTGCTTGCTAAATTCAGAATAGCACTGTAAATACGATCTATTTGATTAAGCTAATTAAACGTTGGCCTAGTTTTGTTTGCATTAGTGAATGTATATACTGGTAGGTATGTAATGTCAGTAATGTGTAATAGGCCTAATATTTTTGACTATAATAAAACCACTGAAATTAGACGTGCAACAGTTGGGTTAACGTATTACTCATTTTCTCAATATGCGAATGTATTTTTAATGATAACTTGCAAATCTTTGTGAATGCCGACATTGTTGATCAGTGGCATATGCATTTGTTGAAGCCATCTGTGCAGCAGGAATGCATCTGCTGTTATACAGTTATCTTAAAATACATTTATTTTAAAATAAATCCAAAACAGGAGATGCGTTCCAAGAGCTCTCTGTCCCTCCAGTATACAGTACAACAAAAATCATAATGTGATCAAGGATATTATTAAAATAGTCCGTGTGTGACATCAGTGCTTCAACTGTTATTTTATGAAGCTACAAGAATGGTTTTTGTGTGCAAAGAAAACAACAAATTACGACTTTATTCAACATCATGAGAGTTTCACATATGTAAACAGCGTATGCAATGTTTGTACGTGGACACGTTGTTTATGTTCAGATCTAAGCGTAAACAGTGTAAACTGACACAGAACAGCTTACTTTGTGAATGTACTAAATGTGATACTCTCCAAAATGACGTTATACTGTAGGTTGATGTTGTGGCGACGAATTGTTGTATAGAGTCGTTAAATTTGTTTTCTTTGTGCACGAAATGTATTCTCGTTGCTGCGTAAGATTATGGTTAAACCACTGATGTCACATGGATTATTTTAACAATAGAACGTAGCTCTATGTGTGGATCTTTGCTGTCTACTGGAGCGTCTTAGAGCATCTCAGAACGCATAAAAAATATCATAATTTGTGTGATGAAGATGACGTTTTACAGGTTTGGAACAACCTAATTAATGACAAAATTTAAATTTTCTGTGAACTATCCCTTTAAATATTGTATGTGTGCCATACGCAATGTGCAATAAGCTTAAAATATTTTGTTTCTATGAATATAATCATCAACTGTAAACAAAGGAATTTTATTTTTCACCATTGTTTTTAATTTGATTGTCTTTCGCAATGCTTCATGGGATTGCAGTTCTTTTCTTCAATAACACCGCTAAATAGTTCACCAAAATATTTGCCGAGAGTCATCCTCAGGCCATGCAAAGATGTAGATGAGTTTGATTCTTTATCAGAATATTTGGAAAAATGTATCATTAAATGTTCCTCAGTGGATCCTCTGCAGAGAATGGGTGAGAGTTTAACAGCTGATAAAAAACACCCAAGTAATCCGCAAGTAATCCACACAAAGTCGCTTCACCTCAGTGATTCTCAATTCCAGTCCTCGCGGCCCACCTCTCTGCATATTTTGCGTGTGTCTCTTTGTTAACGCACCTGATTCAGATAATAAGCTCGTTAGAAGAGCTCTCGGTGCATGAACTGAGTTCTGATCGTAGACAGTGTTTGCTCCCTACTCCCTGAGCAGTGGAAATCCGTTAAAGTTTACCTCACTTCAGAACGTTCATTCACAAATTTGCGCTGTAAATAAATGGATACGATTAAATGACTTCTTGCACTCTTCAATGCACTTTGAACGTATAAGTTCGCTTCGAACTGGAATCATGGCAGTGATGTCCACTTCATAGGGCACATACGTTCGAATAGAACAAACGTCTCAAGCGACAAGAGAAAGATACGAAATGTGCAGAGTGGTGGAGCACGAGAATCGCTGTTTTACCTGAATCAGGAGAGAAATATGCACAGATCAAGTACTGTTTCCAAGTGCGAACAGCTCTAAACAACAGGGGATGGACTTTTTCACTAGAGGAACGCGTAGTTATGGATCACGCAATGGTTTCTCATGGATTTGTGTCTTACAAACATGCAGCTTTTCACTTCACAAGATGTTAATTGACGGACTGCAGCTGTTTAGACGCTCATTCTGGCGGCACCCATTCACTGCAGAGGATCCATTGGTGAGCAAGTGATTGTAATGATAAATTTCTCCTGATGAGGAAACAGACTAATCTACATCTCGGGTATCCTGAGGGTGGGTAGATTTTCATTTATTTGTGTGAGCCTTTGTTTTTAATGAATCACACACAATTTACTGCTAACAGTCTACTGGCATAACCTGCAGAAAGGGTTACTGAATCAGCGAGTGAGTCAGAACAGTTCATCTTGACGAAGTGACTCAAAGGATTCAAGTCAGCTGGATTTCTAAAAACCCTTTCTACTAATGGAAGCAGCAAGTAAATATGAGTTGACGGCTGATGTAACACTTTATGGTGAGGATGTAAGAACTACAGTTACACAACAGTAATAGCTCTACTACCATATCTAGCATTATTTATAGATATTTTTACACTCATCAGAATTCTTTGTCTTCATGTGACTCCTTATGTGGCTCATTTCTCATCTCTCTCTCGTCTCTGCACGTTAATTTACCTCAAAGCTAATTTTAATGTATAATATGCATGTATCTTCTTTTTCCACCGTGATTTATGCTCAGGATTATTCCTTCAGTGCCTCTATGATGTGTCCTCTTCTTGTCACTATTAAGTGGCTCCTTAGCGGCGCTTGTTTCATTAGCTCACTGGATGCAGTCTGTGCAGACACTATTGTCACACATAATCAGCACTAGCATCGAGTAAGAGAACTCAAATGCCCTTTTATGAACAAGGGATTTATTCCAGGGTTTATTTTTGTATATGTGTGCGGGTTGGATTTTGGGGGAGGGGTATTTCCCCAGATGTCACCATCAAAATGTTTTTCCTTACATAGGAGCTTCGTGGTTCCTTTGCAGCACCTTATCTGAGTCCCAGCCAACCTGACAGGTCAGTAATCGAGTTTCCAGTGCATTGACGATATATGTACTATGAGTTTGCAAAAGATCGCACAAGTCAAGTCTTTTGGTTAAAAGAATGTGGAATAATATACACAGAGATAGATTCCTAAAAAAAAGCACAGTTTATTATTTTATTTAATTAGCCATTATATTACTGTAAATGAAAATGGCTGTATTGCAGTTGTTTTGTGTAGATGTTTAAATTTATTTACAATATATTTGCAAGCATGCTGTTTTGTGATTGTTGTGTCCTCGTAATGAGGCCGTGGTTAAGCTGTGGTATTAAATGGACTTTTTTGTGTTGTGTAGAATGATTGAAGAGGGAAGTAAAAGCAGCAAGTCCATGGTGGAGAAGAGACAGCTCTTCATGGAGATGAGTGAGTTGCTTTCTGCACAATGCACCACACACATACACAGAGGCCTTGTCGAAATCTATTCGCTCTTTACTGCCACAGGGCAGTAGGCTGGCACAAACTAGTATCTCTGGTTGGAAGGCAAAACTGATTTTGAGAAAACAGTAGGACCAGGTTGATGGTTCAAGTAAAACTGCAGTATAAAATGTCACAGCTGCTTCGTATTTTTGACTTCTTTTTTTGTGGCACACAAATGGTTATGTCATGTGGTCTGCTTTTATGAAATTTTGAAGGTCACATTTACAGATTCTCTACAAACTTTTCATACAGGGCGAATCCAGTCATTTCTCTGCAAGCAGTAATTTTGTGCAAGGGCGAAGATTTTGCTCGTGTTGGTGACATGCATTAACCAATAGAAAGCTGCTTGATTGGAAAGTGACATCTGCATGAGCAGTGCTGTATATACTGCTACACTATTGGAAATAGGCAATGTATCTTTTTTTGTTTGACCCATTAAATTTAGCTAAAAAGTAGTCTTAAGTAGCACGGGTATATTTATAGCAAAAAAGCATTGTATGGCGCAAAATTATAGATTTTTCTTTTATGCCAAAAATCATTACATTAAGTAAAGATTATGTTCATGAATATACAGTATGTTGTAAATGTCCTACAGTAAATATATAAAAATGTTATTTTTCATTAGTAATATGCATGGCTAAGAACTTAATTTGGAAACTTTAAAGGTGATTTTCTCTATTTTTTTTTTTTTTTTTTGCAACCACAAAATTCAGATTGCCAAATATTGTCATATCCTAACAAATCATACATCAAAGGAAAGCTTATTTATGGTTTATATTTCCTTGATTGTTTTAAAGGTATATTTAGTTGACTACAGTTCCATACAATTATACTATTTATTATTAATAAATATTATTATTATTATTATTAAGTAATTTAATAAAAACAAGAGATCTCAAGGATCATTTTGGAATCATTTAGTGATTAACAGACTTGGAATCAGATGCTTAAAAACTAGGAACTCTAGTAAATAATGGCAAAATTGAATTTTGGGGCAAACTATAAAATGGTTTAAGGCCGTGGTCCCCAACTCTAGTCTTCGGGACCCACTCCTCTGCACATTTTGGATGTGTCTCTTATCTGGCACACTAAGTTGAGTTCATGGATCTCTCCCCTAATGAGCTGATGATCTGAATCAGCTGTGTTAAATCAGGAAGATACACGATATGTACAGAGCAGTGGGTCCCGAGGACTGGAGATGGGGACCACTGGTTTAAAGGACTTTGCAACGTGACAGTAACATAATCTCATTTTCACCAGGGGCACAAAACTTTGATGTTATTCGCCTCTCAACGTATCGGACGGCATGTAAGCTACGATTTGTTCAGAAACGATGCAACCGTAAGTCCTGTCTCTATGTCGTTTTAAAATACCGTTTTGTGATGTACAAATCCCTTTGGTATATGCAATACTTGTATATGAAAAACAACAAAACGTATCCCTTCTGTATTTCTAACGATCTCACTGGTGTGCTTTTCTGTCGTAGTTCATCTAGTGGATGTGTGGAACATGATCGAAGCTTTCCGTGACAATGGGTTGAGCACGTTAGACCACAACGCGGAAATTAATGTGTCACGCCTGGAGACCATTTTGTCCTCCATCTTCTACCAGCTCAACAAGCGACTGCCCACCACCCACCAGATAAACGTGGAGCAGTCCATCGGCTTGCTGCTAAACTTCATCGTGGCCACTTATGACAGGTGTGTTGTTAGCGAGGGAGATTTGTTTTTCTTTCAGGGGGTCCCTTGTGGCAGTATGTCTCTGCAAACCTGATGGACTGTGAGTCATATGCATCGTGACAAGAGTGAGTGTTTGGGAGGCATAGGCTCTGTTCCAGAACATAGTGAGCTGCCTATGGAGGCAGCATTTCAGGACACTGAAAATACACTAATAAAGTGGAGGCTATAAGGTAGGCAGTATTTAGGTATTTAATAAGGTACTAATTATATTGCTTGTTAAGATACCACACTTTGTTTTGCCAAAAGCGCAGTCATATTTACCAATATATATATATATATATATATATGGCACTTTTATCCAAAAGCGACTTTTTATGCAAAGCAACTTACAATTGGTGAGTCCATTTTGAACTGGTTCATTTACATGAATCATTCAAACTAAGCAGTCGACTAAAATGAATCAGACTTGCCTGCACTACAAAAAGAGCTAGAGGACATTTTAGCTTCCTGTGCACAATGTGACAAAAAAAGGTGATGTAGCTTTCTCATGCTACACCTCTGCCTGTTGCAAATAGTAGTTTGCAACTGAAAAGTGTACACTGTGTACTGTAAATGAAAACAGGTACAGAAAAAAAATACTTCATGCAATATGTTTGCACAAACATTTCTAAAAGAGTCTATTAGAGCACAGAATGTGGTGTAGTCCAAACATTACATTTCATTTACATAATTATATAGTTTAGGATTGCTATCGCGCAGCGTCTTCTGATAATGTGTTGTTTGTGTTGCAGTGAAGGCCATGGGAAACTCACAGTGTTTGCTATGAAGGCAATGCTAGCTACGATGTGTGGTGGTAAAATACTGGACAAATTACGTTGTAAGTATCATTTGGCTATAATACAGCTATTCAGCGGTTATTTTACAAAGACACAATAGATATTTTCTGTCATAAAGTGGAGTTCATATACTGTGTAAAGCTTGTGGTAACACTTTACAATAAGGTTCATTAGTTAACAACGTTAGTGATCATTAACTAAGAAGGAACAATACTTCGACAGCATTTATTAATCTTATTTACTAATGCATGATTAAAATCACAAGATGTGTTTGTTAACATTAGTTAATGCACTGTGAACTAACATGAATAAAAAATGAAAGACTATTTTCAATTACGTTAACAAAGATTAATGAATAGTGTAATAAAGGCATTGTTTGTTCATGTTAACTAATGTTATTAAACGACACATTGTAATGTGCTAGCGCTGTTGTTGATTAGCATTGGATCTGTAGTCACTTTGCTCTGTTCTTTTTGCTAAGTAGTTACATTTCTCTCTGCTAAACTCTAAGTATTGCTCAGTTTTAAAGACTGCACGTTAAGCTCATACATATACCTATCTAAGTGTATTTTATAGACGCAGGCTTTTATTTTAAAATAATATATAAAAAGGGCTTTTACAGTATGCCAAAAAGTTTCACTGAGAGTTTGGCTCCCCCTTCTGTACATAAAGTGTACTGAACTCAAAATGACATAGGAAGTGTTTTCTGAATACTCATTTAGAATGATTAAAAGGCATCTCAGAAGAACTACTATTACCACTAATAATAAATATGTCTTTTAGCTGTGTAGACAGATCTTGTCATAATGCTTGAAATTATGATAATACACAAATTAAATGTCAATTCACCACATCATGGAATTATTTTGAAATAATAATGCATTTTATTATACATTCCATTTCATGTTTTTTTTAAATTTTATTTTTTTTAATATATATTTACAACTTGTATAGTCACAATTTTTCATCGCTCCTCCACAATGAGCATCCTTTTATAATTAAAAAAAATAATGATTTATCATACTTATTGCATTAATCATGCATTATAAATATATGCAATATGTAAATGAAGCATTAATTCCAGATTGTTTGTTTTTTAAATATTTATTCATGACATCCCAATTGAAAAATGAATGTACTCATATGTGTTTGAAATACATGTACAGTATTTCATGCTCAGTATGCTAAAAATAAATTTACATGTTTGCACATTTAATAAACATACCTTGTAATGGTACTTTTGGTATACTAAACTAGTATACTATAAAGGTCTGGATTAATTTTGTGCTCAATGAGCTTTAATTCTGATATACTGAAGTATATTTGTTTGTTCCAGAGTGGAGCTATTGCAAGAATACTTCAGATATACTTTAAATATCTTTCATGTAAAGGCCAAGAGTACCATCCTTATTAATAGTGATATTAATACACATTTCGGGCATAATATTAAGAAAGGTGCATTGTGCACAAGTTTAATTATATCAGTAAGTCTCAAGTGCTATGTCTCAGAATCACTTCTGTCTCTTTCAGATATATTTTCCCAGATATCAGACTCAAATGGGGTGATGGTCTTTGCCAAATTTGACCAGTTCCTGAGGGAAGTGTTGAAGCTCCCCACTGCGGTGTTCGAGGGGCCGTCATTTGGCTACACCGAGCACTCTGTCAGAACATGCTTTCCTCAGCAGGTGAGTACACTAATCTGCTTCAAATAGCAGCAAGAGTCCCTTTAAAACGATCAGGATCTCATTCAACCTGTCTGGAAGTCTTAGAGGCTTTGGCTAAGAGTGTCTTATCTGTGCTTTGCCAGAAGAAGATCTTGCTGAATACGTTTTTGGATGTGTTGATGGCAGATCCACCCCCGCAGTGCCTCGTATGGCTACCTCTCATGCACCGACTCGCTAATGTAGAGAATGGTACGTGGCTTTTTTTGCGTCACTGCATCTGGACACTTCGCTCACAAAATAGGGCTCAGGTTTGCGACTGTCTTTGTGCTGCTGTCCCGCAGTCTTCCATCCAGTGGAATGTTCTTATTGCCGGAGTGAGAGCATGATGGGTTTCCGCTACCGCTGCCAGCAGTGCCATGGATACCAGCTTTGTCAGAGCTGCTTCTGGCGTGGTCATGCCAGCGGTCCCCATAGCAACCAGCACCAGATGAAGGAGCACTCCTCGTGGGTATGTGGCATTAGTTCACCCAAAAATGGAAATTCAGCCTTCATTCGCTCACCCTCATGTCATTCCAAACCTGTGTTCGTTTCTTTCTTTCTAGGAAACACAAAAAGAAATGTTATGTAGACTATTGAAGCTGTTCTTTAGCTTGTATTGAAAGTCGATGGTGAAAAAACATGAGGCACATGATTAGAATACTTATGTATTCATATACACGTACTATATTCCAGAACAGATTTAATTTATGCAGTCTGAGGTTTTACAGAAATTCTTTCTGATCATGTAATTTAAATATGATAAAATATTGTTATTAATTGTATGATTTAATGTACTTTATTATACTATATTTTTAATGTAATAATATAATAATACTAGGGAGAAATATATACAGTATGAATGCACTAGGTATGCACACACACATATATATTATTTCTTATATTTGAAACATAAATGTCTTATTTCTTATATTTTTCTTATATATCTTATTTTAAAAATATAACTTTTTAAAATATAAGTTATTTTTGTTATGCAGCACTGAATTTTCAGCATCATTACTCCAGTCTTCAGTGTCACATGATCCTTCAGAAATCTGATTTAATATTAATGTTGGAAACAGTAGTGCTGCTTAATATTGTTTGGTACAGTGGGATTTTTTTCTTTAGTAGGTTTTTTGAGAAATAAAAATGTGAAATAAATTTTGTGGTTGAATATATGCTACTATTCAAAGGTTTGAGTGAGTAATATTTAAATACATTATTACTTTTATTCAGCAAACGTGTTCAATGAATAAAAAGTAAAGACTTGTATTGTTAGAAAATATTTTAGTTTGAATAAATGCTGTTCTTTTTAATTTTTTATTGATCAAACAATAATGATGTTAGAATGATGTTTGAAGGATCATGTGACACTGAAGACTGGAGTAATGATGCTGAATATTTAGTGCTGCGTAACAGAAATAAATAAGTTTTTTAATTAAAATAAGATGACAATATTAGAAATTGCAATAATATTTCACAATATTGCTTTTTTATTAGCAAATACACACAGCATTGATTAGACTCCTTCTAAAAAACAAACAAAAAAATGTATCCCAAACTTTTGAACAGTAGTGTATGTGTTGAATAGCACAATTGTTTGGCGGATGAGCAACATGTTTTTTGTTTCCTGTTAAACGTCATTCTTCTCTAATTCAGGATTTGAAGGGGGTTGTGTTTTGCAGCGAGTGAGTTATATTGATTACATTTTTAATACTCAAGCGTTGTTCCAAAGCTCAGTCACACTGCTGGAAATTACGGCTCGGGAAACGATTCGCACTGCCTCCCACATCCAATTATCCGAGTGGGGGGGGGGGGGGGGGGGGGGGGGGGGCGGCG
>JAUMHP010000072.1:13994799-14006442 GCA_032361065.1 Enteromius trimaculatus | reverse complement strand
TGCCTCCCAAATCCAATTATAAGAGTCCCCCCCCCCCCCCCCTCATTCTTACCACCTCGATAAAGATTCTTTTTCTAACCACAGAGCAAGGATTTTGCTGAATCAAAGATTAATTTTCATTAACTTTCAATGAAATGTATCACATATATATCACTCCGTTTAATTATACAAAATGCTCTAGCTTCACATGGGAAGTAAGTCTGCGATTTTTACACATACAGAATAAATACCACAAACTTGCATATATTTGAATAGCGTTGTACTTGTAAGGTATTGCATCCAGTATTTATTTTTAACTTTGCGGGATTTATTTTTGCACTCATTTTACAGAAGTCTCCAGCAAAAAAGCTCAGCCATGCCATCAGTAAATCTCTGGGCTGCATGCCGATCGGAGAGCCGCCTCACCCTGTGTTCCCAGAGGCATCGGAAAGACCTCAGGACCTCGCACACACCACGTAAGAGTGCTTATCCAATCAAATTTCTCTCTGCCATCTCAGCTCTGTACGACATATACATCCCAAACCATTCATTCACTGCATTTCTGAGTAACTACACGTTTGCTACAGCATAAGAACGCAAAGTTGGGGTTTACGGCTTTAAAGTGTGCCTGTTTCTTTACATTTATATAGCAATCAGGTACTAATCACGTCCTCTTGTCTGAAATTCCACAGAATTTGTTTCTTATTTTTATAACGAGAGCGAATATTGATCTGCAGAGCTGTCATGGGAAAGAAATGTAATTAGGAAACGCCAAGAAGAAAGATATGGTGTGTAGAAATATATGGGTACAGTTTTCTCGTTTACTGAATTATAAATATCGGTGAGCTGAATCAATCCTGCCAGACTTTCGCTGTAAGGAACAGGCCCTGGTCTATAAGTACTTTCCTTAACTGACACGTGAACTTGGGGATTGATGAAGACCATAAAACAGCAGAACATATGTGCCCTCCTCTGGAGGGAAAGTGTAGCAGATTTACTGTGTTCATTTATTTTGCTGATAAAGCACCAGCGTTGTTTGATTATGAGCCACAGAAAGTTTTAACAGCTCGGAAAATCTGATAATATCATGCTTGTAGGTTTTGAACTGTGGGGGAGGAAAATGAAGATGAATCATTTTAGTCATAGTTTTTGTGTTTTGATGGAGATGCTGTTTTAATTTAGTCAATATTTTGTTATGTTTATCAATTTAATCTAGTTTGTCATGACAAATAATTTTAAACCATAGATACCTTAGTGAAAAATATACTACATGTATTTGAAATATATACATTTTGTGCCAGGTGTAGTACAAATATATTTATGTGCTTAAAAAAAAAAGTCTGCAAAAACGAAAAATAAACAGTACCTTTATAAAAGTGTATGTTTATATAGAGTAGTAGTAGCAGTAATTATGCTTTAATTTGATTAAAAGTGAAGACATTTATAATGTTGCAGATTTGTGACATACTGTAAGTAATGTATATTTGTAGTAATAGCCAACAATACATTGTATGGGTCAAAATTATATTATATTATTATGTAAAAAAGTTCATATATGCATTGCTACGAACTTCATTTGGACTTCAAGTTTAAAGGTGATTTTCTCAGCATTTTCATTTTATGCACCTTTCCATTCCAGATTTTCTAATATTTTCTAATCCTAACAGACCATACATGCAAAAAAAAAAAAAAATGGAAAAAAAGACAAGCTTTTAGTTGATGTGTACTTTAAATATAAATGTAAAATATTTGACCCTTATGACCAGGATCCAGGGCCACATTTGTGTTTTTAAATAATTATTTTGAACTTTCTTTTCATTAAAGAGTCCAGGGGAAAAAGTAGCAGCACAAGTGATGATAAACTGATGATAAATCAGCATATCAGGATGATTTCTGAAGGATCATGTGACACTGAAGACTGGAGTAGTGGATGCCGGCACAGCAATAAATTGAAATTTATTAAATTAGAAAACATCATCATTTAATAGGTTTTAATTTCTAAGCTTAAATATTGTGCATTGATCATCACCATTAAAATCTGACCTTGAGGAATGTCACCAACATCACAGCCGTCCAAACAAAGTGCATGGTCCTGTTTATGAAGTGAAAAAATGTGAAGTAAAAAATAAGATTTACCGGTCCTTAGATCCCATGCAGACAGACGGTCTCCTGTGGGAGCTAAAATAATAGCTGAAATGCACAGTCATGCTCCAGTGGCATTTCTGAGTTGGCAGAGAATAGCTGCACTAAAACTAATGGAGTTTTCAATTTAATGGAGGCCGCTGATAGTACTGTATCTGAGGCGCATCCCCTCGAGGATCCCACGCTGTATCTGTGTAGAGATATACATACGTTTTTAAACCCAATCTTTCTTCCCTGTGACCCTTTCTGTCTGAAGCAAAGTTTGGTCGATGACTGCCAACAAGACAACTATATATAATTTTTGCTATTTCTTTATTTTTGAGTCACCTTAATCAATACCAAAATTGATGACTTTTTAAAGGGGGCACCTCATTTCTAGTGATTATCGTCATTTTGATTAATAGATTTAATGAATAAATAGTTTAATTCTCGTCATTATACATTACCATCACTCTGTTCTCCTATCTGATAATGTTCAGTGCTTTGCTACAATCTGTATTGTTAAAAGCGCTATAGAAATAAAGGTGATGGATTGATTGATAATGCACATAACATTCCTGGTCTTATTGAACGAGGTTACATTATTTCACACTATTTCCCTTTTCTAAAAAAGTTTTTAAATGTAGCCTAATTCTGTGCTACTTTAATGTTAACTAATGAATACCTCATATTTTTCAACCTTTGCCGTTCTGGCAGAAAAACATATTTTTAGAATTCAATCAATTTCTGATGGATAGAATTAAGTATAGTGCATCATTTTGTTCTGTTTCACTCATTATGCCACATTACAAAAAGAAAAATATCTAGAGTCAACCATCAACATTAAAGGTGCTCTATGCGATGTTGCAGGATTTTAGCTCGATTTTATTTTCATCTCAAACAGTATGCATCACCCTCGATCGTCTTGCTGTCTGCCCTTTGAATACATTGGGAAAAAAACCTGCTCTCGAAAGACAAAACAGAGGCTGCAATACCAAAAAAAACACTTTGGGCACCACAACAAGAGCAAACTTCGGCCAAAAAATCGGCAAGAAGAGGTGGGGTTTAATGCGCCTCTTCTTCCCGATTGGCTGGCCGAAGTTTGTGTTTGCCTTGGTGCACATCCTGTACCCCTAGTGTTTGCAAGATCGCATAGAGCACCTTTAAAATTTGCAATAATTAATTCGTTCTGCTCAGTAAACAAAGATTTTAGACTTTATACTGACACCTAGTGGCTTGGATGTAGAGGTTGTTTTTTTTCTAGTTCCATTAACTTTTTTGAGGAAAACTCAAAGATTTTATTAGTTATTAGTAATATTTTTGTCCTAAAGGTAATAAATTAAGAAATGTAGCTTTGCAGTGAAGATTTTATTCTGTTCATGTGTCTATAGAGAGATTATAAAGCAGCCCTTGTGTAACATTCACTAGTAAAATGACTATTAATTCACAGTTAATGCCAGATTTTTCCCCAAAGTTTTCTGCTGTTACTATTCCTATTATAGGCGTAAAAGCAATTGTCAACTTTGATGGTTTTGTACAATGAAAAGTTATAGATATATTTTTTCTAAATATACTGTATAACAAGTTACCAACAAAAGCTTCACGTATTAAATCAGTTCTTTAAAATATTGGTTTATAAATACATGCAGGTCTTGTACTTCGAATTCAAAATGAGATATATTGTATGTTTTCTAAGATCTGTTTTAAATTCTGCGTGTAAATCAATGATGAAATAATGTTTAAATTTTACCTTATTTCCACCTAGAATAGATTCAGACTTAATGAAGAAATTGCCTCTGAACTCACTGTGACCGAAGGGCACATTTGCCAGCTCGTGTTCAGCTGCCAGCGTAGTCTATTTTTAGTTCCCAAATTCAAATCGCTAAGCAATTAAAACTGCTCTTGAAATATCCCTTTGTACCACTCGAATAGCATCAGCTTCAAATGGTCTTCATGTGAAGGACTTTTAGAAATGTATTTTCAAATAACGCTTCCTATTTACGGATAAAGAGAGCAAGAGAGTTTTGTAATGCTTGCTTTAATTGGCCACACGACAATTAGAGATATGAAAGTGTTGAATTAGAATAGATGAATATCAGACCGTGATTACAATGCGGAGCACATTTTCACGCATTTAAAGACACGAAATGGCATTCGCAACCCATTTAACTTCTGTAATGTGACATATTTCAGAATCAATCAGGATTTTAATGAGAAAATTATGTAAGTGACAAGGCAAATCATTTCAGGGGTTGAGCAAGTTAGCACATTTCGATTAAAGACTGCAAAGACATACTAACCCCCCCCCTCCCGTAATGTGCACAGATAAATCATTTACAATAAGAGCATTAACGTGTATTAAAAAGTGTCATTCTGACATTAAACATACACTCTGAATACTCAGATGTTTGATTTCTCCCCTTCTGTCACATAATGTCCTCTTAACTTTTCTAAATGTAGTTTGAGGAGCCTGTGGGCCACTCGATCTCTTTAGTGCTAAATCTCAAGCCTTTAGTGTTTGCTGTTTACTATGATTCTGGAATGTAACAATGCCACTTTATGGACTATTAACAGATATTATAAACTGTTTCATTGAGCGTCTCCCTTAGCTCAGAAAGAAATTAATGCATTATTATATTGAGTATTGAAGGGAGCGGTTTTGCAGTTACAGTATAAATCTCATCAGTGTTGTCATATTCTATTATTAGTTGTACTTGCTAATACATGTATTACTTACCTAGGTTCAGTGAAAATACATGCATCTACATTTTTGCAGAAAAGTTGCTCGTTGAAATTAACATTAGAGGCAGTAAAATACAAATTTCTATTCTTTTTCGCAAAAATTATGATTAAAGAGGACGGAATATTGATTAATAAGGAATAGAATTTATTCGCAAAATACTATGGTATGGCTTAACTCTTTTACCATAGTGCAGCATTTATGAACTAAATCGTTTTGACATTTGCATAGCCAGCTCGGTATGTATGGCTTTTTTGATGTAGTAAACGTGCTCAGTAGCGCACCTGGTATATTATTGCATTTGCTGTGTAGAGTCACGAGTCATTAAAAAAAGAGCTCAAAAAGAGCTAAGAGAATGAAAAATTATTGTATCTTCAACAAATGCATCCATTTTCACTCATGTTTGCTTTTATTTAAGCTAGGGGTGGTATGTCATTTTTAAATGCAACAGAGCATTAACCCTTTTGTGCTATCAAACTAAAAAGCCCTGATGCATTCAGTACAACATATAACGTAATAAACATAGTAAGATTCACACTCATCTGTTTCAGGTATATCTGAACAGGCTTTTAGCAGCACTGGATTTCATCTTGAAAGTATTATAATTTTGGAGAGATACAATCTGTCGTTATAATCACGCATTTTTTAAATGAGGTGCCATATTGCTATTGGGCACACTTCATGTATTTATTTATTACACCAAACTCTGCATATTGCACTTTTTGCAGAAATCTCATCTTCCTAGTAGATTACATTTCCCCCCCCCCCCCCATTTTAAATCTCATTATTTCTATTATTTGATACTGTTTTGAAGAGCTTTGGGTTAGGAACAGAAGGTAATTAGTGCTGTCAAACAATTGATCGCATCCAAAATACAAGTTTTTGTCTACATTATATATATGTACTTTGTATATTTGTTATGTATTTATAAATACACACACATGCACGTATATATTTAAGAAAAACATGCTATATTTTTATATTAAATTCATTTTTATATATATATACTTGTAGCACTGCTTTAAAAATGTTAATTATTTATTATCTGTTTAAATGATTTTCAAATTTGTTTTTGTTTTGAGCTAAAAATTAATATTACACATTTTTCCTTGATTTATTAAATTTACTCGGTGTAACAATCTTGCCAGGCATATTTACAACAAAAAAACAATTTATGAATGAATTACTTTCACCCCAAATACTAATTAGTTGTAATTTTATTTATTTATTTTTTTTACTTGCTGTTATCCTAGGTTTTTTTTTCACAATAAAATTTAAGATGCTTCCTTAATCAGTTATACATTTTAATATGTACAAGTTAGAATAAGCATGCTGTTAGAATTTTTCCATAAACATTGTGTTACACTGAATGACATTTTGTTCTCCAAAAACATATTTGAAACCTTAAAAGTATATATTTTACTTACATGGACATTTTTGTGAATTTTTTTGATGTAGACTTAACTGATCTTAACACTTTGACCCATATACAGTATAAATATGCACAGTACACCCACATATATTATGTACACAAAAACATTTATTTTGGATTCAACTAATCGTTTGACAGCGCTAAAAAGTAAAAACAAATCAGTATCCTCATTATTAAAGCTCCGCCCCGTCATGCCCATCTCTTGCTCACTGGGTAGCTGGCAGATCAGTGTAAACATGTCTGACTGCCCGTTACTGCCCCTCACAATTGGTCAGCATAGTGTTCCTGCTGGCTTTGACCTCAAGGTGACATCCATCAACATGATCCTCCACATCCCACTGTCACAAGCTGCAGGCTGCCTCCTTCTGATTGGTCGTGGCAGAATCAGAGAAAAGGAAAATCATGTCTGCTCTGCCCCGTGAATCAGACAGATAAAGAAACTCTGTGGACAGCCTTGTTGTTGTTGCTTTAAGTGAGATGAATTTCTATGATGAACTGCTGGAGTGTTGTTTTTCTGACAGCTGATGGCATATGAAGGCATGCCTTTTATATCTTCTCCTGTTTGACAGATGGAGTTCTTTAGGACATGCTGAACCATAGGCAGGGACAGATGTCTGTGATTAATTTGCAGTGAATATAAATGAAACAAAATGAATAAATAGGTCAACGAATGATGCTCACAGATCTATTAAAGCATTCAAAAAATAAATTCATGAAAAAATTACTTAATTACACCTCTACTATGATGAAAATGTTCTTAATTTCTGGATTTGGGAGCATGAAAAAAAACAAGGTAACACTTTGCAATTGGTTAACAACATCAAAAAAGAATGAGCAATACTTCTACAGCATTTATTCACCTTAGTTAATGTCAATTTCAGTATTTACTAATGCATTAATAAAATCACAAGTTTTGTTTATTAACATTAGTTAATGCACCATGAACTAACACAAACAATGTATTATTAACTAACATTAGAAAAGATTAATAAAGAGTGTAATAAGTGCATTATCTAATGGTAACAAATGACAATTTATTGTTTAAGTGTTACTACAAAAAAAATGTAGATACAATTTTATTTCAGAAATGTATAGAAAATGTCACAAACAATTAACAAACTGAATTAAAAATGAAATAAACAAAAGTAGAAAAGTTTAAGTAGAAAACAAATAGTATTTTCTTGCAAAACACACTCCAATAATCATGTTAGAAATTTGATACTAAATCAGGATATTGAAGAAAATTATTTTTTATTTTTATTCAAAATATATAATTCAAAATAATAAATAAAAAAAAAACTTTTAGTTTGGGTGAAATCTAAAATATACCAATATGTACTGAATCATCTTAGTAGGAATGCACTGTAGAAAGTCAATTAGGGTGATGATTTGATTTCATGTTTATTTCATGAAGAACTTTTTTACCAAATGTTCATATGCCGTTTCTCCTTCTTTTATCCTTAATCAGTTTGAATTAACGTAATGTAGCTGAAATAGACAGTGACATATAAACAGCCAAGGTCATATAACGCTGGTGTTTCACTGCAGATGTTCAGCATGGGCCCAAAACCAGAGGCATAAACCGGCTGGAAGGCAGCACATGCACTGATAACTTTCAGCTGAGAGACGGGATATTAGACGCTCCATATTTCTCCGGCTCGGGCTCTGTGAAAGTACTCACTTCTCTGTAATTAACCAGAGGAGAAGAGTGCCTGTGAACGACCCTTGAGGTAATTCATTTGACCTCATAAAAAAAGATGTGAGCGTGATTTTTGCCTTCCTCTCTGCTGAGGATAGAACATCAGGATGAATAAATCTACATTCGTGGCACGTCTGACATCTAAGACTTGCCAGTCTCCGGCTTTGAATCTAGAGGAGTTTGCTAATCAAAGTTTAGGAGACGGTTTCATCCTGGTTTGATCTGCTTGACGAATTTGAGTAGTTGGAGATTAGCTAAGATGTAGCGTTTGAGGTTTAAATTAGAGCTGAAGAATCCGGATCTAGTGACTGAGAGTGATGGGGTGGCACCTGTTAGCATGGGTTACATTTTTAGGATCATATTGCACCATATGCACAGTGATTGGAGAGATGCATCTAATTAGAAAGCGAAGTTTCCGATACTTCCACAACTTATCCCATAAATCTAGCATGGAGGATTGCAGTAGTGTGCTCTCTTAGGTGACTGCCTGAAGGATGGGTCAGGGTTGACTAGTTGCTCAATAACTGACTGGCTGATTGGTGACGTTGATTAGTTTAATGTAGTAGATTTATTTGGTCTTTTTAAAGGAGCTGACATCGTAAAAGTTTGGTTACACTTTACTTTAAGGTGTCTATAATACAGAGTAATTAGCTTGGTAAGTACTTAGTAGCCAGTTTACTTACATAAAACAAAATGTACTTACCATGTAACCAAGTTATTGAAATGTTTGTACTTACAGTTTGTAATTATGTAAATATAATAGCATACTACTGCATACTACAGAATATTACACAGGCATAAGCTACTTAAATTAAAGTGTGTTGTAATTGTGTTTAAGTGTACTTAATGTGTATCTAAACTGTAAACCTAATCTAGCTTCACCTTAGTTTGAGTTGACTTATTAGTAGACAGCTTAAATACATGTAATACTTTTCTAATTATATTAAAACTACAGAATATTACACAGACATAAGCTACTTAAAAATGATTTGCACTGCTTCCATTCACATCACCAACATGCCAGGAATGACCTTTAAAGAGGTCATGAAATGCCTTTTATCATCATTTAATTTACTGAGGTCCGCTTATAATGTCATCAAGATTTTTACATTTAAAATAATCATAAATTCAAATTATCTGTCCTGTTTTGACCACCTTCATTGAAAAGCTTTGAATAGATAGGAAGTAAACACCCACTGCCACTGCATCGTCTTTTAGTTTCAGTCTTACTGAAAAAATCCTGTGTCCAATGGTGCCTTGCTTGTAAACGAATCTGCAGAAAAATGTCTAGCACAAGTTCATCTACTCTTTACAAATGCTGGCATCAGAAGGAAGGCAATACACAGTTTTTCCACAACTTGCCACGGTGCAGCATCTTGTCGTCTTCGAAGCATCTTCATCGATTGGATTCTGCGTAGATCTGCGTTTGCCTTTCTCATGACTTACATTACATGCGTGAATCAGTGGGCGGGGCTAAACAGGCAGCGATGTAGAAGCAGGTGTTGATCTTCTTCTGCAGAGGCGGTGCTTAGCCACGCTATTACATCATAGTTGTTTGGCCAATCTGGCAAGCTCTGAAGTTCTGAAACCTACAGATTGTTTTTATAGCACAATGACTTCAAGTGATTTCTTATTTCCTTTAGTCATTTCTTTCCACACAAAGTAGTTAATCGTTATTTTTTTTACCCAGGTTTAACTAAACAGCATTGAGCAGCAGCAAAAGCTTTTTCAAAAGTTTCAAAAGGCTTGAAAACCGCATGGGAATGGTTGTATGAAGCACGTCTTAGGTGACTAAAACTGTCTAATTATGCAGAGCTAGTTCAGACAAACTGCCAACTAGTAATTTTTTTTAAATATGTAGATTTGCACTCAAAGTATCAGACTATTGTTTCTGTGTAGGCTGCATTGTTTGCAGTAATTGTGTTGTAAATGAAGCTCTCTCCTGGAAAAGAGGGGATTGTTTGCTTCAGATTATGACTAATGTGGGTGGCTGGAAACAAAGATTGGAGAATTTGAAATGTTCTTAGGGAAGAATATAGCATGTATTTCTGAGTGGCTGAAAGTACTGTACGTGCGTCTGAACCGAGGAGCCGGGAGGCTGGAAGAGAGAGAGGGAAAGAGGGAAAACGAGAGTGTAAGAGTGTGTCTGGATCGTCACTGAGTCACGTGACTGTCAGGTTTCCTTGGAGACAGCAGCAGTGTTGTGCATTGAGATGCTTCTTCAGTTGAGCACAGAACAGGACAGGCAGCTGGACAGAGCGGTCACCGCTTACGTCTCACCGCTTGACAGACGGCCACTCTTTGCCTTGCGGGAGGTGGGTAAGTAATTGCATAGAGCAGAAGCGCTTTCCTAATTAAGAAATGAGTCTTTTGTGTTTTTAGCATGCAGTTATAGTAAATGTCTGGCATTGTTGTTGGGGATTTGCTTGCCATGTGTTGGATCACTTTGCTCGATGCTGGTAACTATTTCCTTCAAGGTCTCAGAAGGATGCCACAGTTTGGCTGCACGGATTGCAATATGACGGCGTTTCACGAGTCGTGTGACATGATGCTAGCAGCCTCGGGGAACATTAACGTTGGGACGTCTCAGTAATGCAAATGCGCAGAATCTCTGAGCGACTGAACTAAGGATGTTTTCTTTCATTTAAAGAAATTGTATTTCGGATTGCAGCAGACACACACCTCAGATATGAACAAGGTTCACGGAAAACCTGGGAATATCAAGGAATTTTTAAAATGAGCATTTTCAGACTGGGAAGTCACTGAAAACTTGTAATTTATATATATTTTGATAGATAGATTTCTTTAGAACTACTTTGATTTTATTTTAGAAGCAGAAATAATGAGATTGTATTTTTAAATTTTAAAATGTGCAATAATTTGCTTTATTTACAATTTTTTAAAAATAAATACAGTGTGATATAAGGAAGTTTTTATGTTTTATAACAGATTTAACAATATAACATAACATATAAAAATAACTATCCATTAATAATCAATAACAGGGAAAAGTATGAAAATATTTATGAAAATGTATCATACAAATAGTAAAAAAAAGGAAATGAAAGGACATAAAAGATAAAACTAATTTTAATTACAAAATAAATTAATAAATAGTGTAATATATGAAAGGGATGTTTTTAATGTTATTGTTGAATAGAATTATGGAAATAATGGTGAAAATGTTTTAAACTAGAGATATAAAATGACAACGATTAAAGATGACAGAGATAGACTTAAAAAGGTATAGAAACAGTTTTAACTCAGAAGCTGACAATACATTTCTCAATTAATTACAAAGAAATTATTAGCAGTTAGCAATACATTGAAATTAAACCTTCAATTCCGAAGCATGAAGAACAGGATATTTTATTGTAAAATGTACTTCAATGATCTGTTTTATTTACAATTTTATTGTAATATATAAATATATGTCATTGTAATATTGTAAGGAAGCGATGTCTATGATTTGATTTGTATGAAAACATGCAATTTTTAGAAATAAAGTAAGCATGAAGGTCAACCCCTAAACCTTACCATCATCAGTGGGGTCACAAGCAGATTATATGACAATGTGCAAATGAGACAATTGATTATTAATAAGATTTTGAGAATGAATAGGATTTAGCCACCAGTTTGCCAAAAACAGTGAGTCAACAAAAAGCTATTTAT
>JAUMHP010000072.1:13971527-13993236 GCA_032361065.1 Enteromius trimaculatus | reverse complement strand
TGATGGGCACGCTTGGGCTGATGGGAATTGTAGTTCCCGCTACCTCCCGTTTGCTCCATTCACCTGAGCAAAATTTTCTCAGAAGACCTATCGTTTTATCGAGTCATGCGACCACGGTATTATCGAAAAAATTTGATGTTGTGGTATGACGGTATTTACAATACCGTTACATCCCTATCCCATACTAGGAATTTGTGCTCTGCATTTAACCCATCCAAGTGGCTGTCAAGTATTACACTGTCAAGGTCCGGAAAAGTATGAAAGACATAATCAGAATAGTCCCTCTGCCATCACTGGTTCAACCATAACATTATGAAGGAACAAGAATACTATTTTGGACTGGAAATTCTTCAAAATGGCTCTACAGTGACGCAGAGAGACACAAAAGAGACAAATTGTCAAATAAAGTCATCATTTTTGTTTTCTTTGCCGTTAATCATTTGATAGCACTATTTATATGTTTGTCTCTGTGTTTGATGGGCAAGAAATGAATGAAGTTATGTCAGCTAAAAGTAGCAAATGTTTTTAATGGATTTAATTTTTGTTAACTATAATAACCTTGCCTTTTATTTGGACTTCTTTTACATTTAAAGCTCCATTAGTGGGATCAGACCCTCTATACTCCCTTATAATTGAAAGATTTTCTTTCAAAAAGATACTTACAGAAACCCACGGTTTATTGCATTCTGTGTTTTATTATACTGCTGAGCTCTGGTGCAAACATTTCCATCAACTGAAAATTCAGTCCCGCTTTTTATAAGATCCACCATTCCCTGTTTATTTACAGCCGCTGCCAAAGCAGCCCGTTCCTCGCAGGCTTTCTAGTGCTGCACGCCTTCATTTGAACGCATATTGGAAAGTAAGCCGTTACATTTGTTGTCATTGTGTCAGGCGAAAATCGGGTGAAAACTAAAACACATCGAGTCTTGCGTGACGGCAAATCACTTAAATGGACCAGATGTGGCATGTTTTGCACAGCGAGAGGTTGGTTTGTGTGTTTTCTGCTCTAAATATAGCCCAGCGTCAAGGCAGGGCCGTAGACGGGTAAACACTTTACCCTACATGAAGTCCCTCACCGTAATGATCAGAGTCAGTCTAAAAGGAGCTGACTTTACTCGACTGTTTAACCTCAGGCGATCGGAGATGCCACGCATTTAAATGAGGTCTGTGGTCGAGGGAGATTGTAGATGCTAGTTTCATCTCCGCTTCCATCAATAATGCGCCACTGGTTATGAAATCAAAGACGCAGACTGTCAGTCGCTCTGCTTGAACCTTTCACCCGACATCACACTCTTACGTTACAACACATTGTTTGTGTTAGTACAATGTCAAATGCTGGTAATGCCTGCGGCGGCAAAAATTTATGCGGAATTAGAATGCACTTCATTCTCGTCTCGACTCTTGTTTACTAGCGTCTGCCAAAATGGAGATGTTAGGGACGCAAGAAGTGCTCCTTAGCATTCTTATGTAATTACACTGGGCTCAACCCGCCACACTTAATTACGTTTGTCAGAGTCGTGATGATTTTTAGCAGTCAATACCAATACCGGTGAAATTACGCAGATTACTAAAAGCGTTCAGTCGAGAAATTGGCTGCTGAAGCCCTGGTGCATCTAAGGCTGGGTTACAGCCCAAGGTGATCCGGTGATCGTTTGTTTGCACGTGCTATCTGCATTGTGTTAGCACCTCATTTGCTAAAGGAATTAGGCAAATCAGGTAAAGCTGCAAGTGCATCAACAAAATCTGTAATGAGTGCAATTCCAGATCTTTCAGGCCGGTTATAAATTCTTTATTATATGGATGTGGCAGACTCCTGTGATCTGGCTCTCTATACCACAGTCCGTTAAGGTTCAGTAACAGGTTCAGTTAGTTTGTGGGTGATTAGTGAGTAAGATAACATTTCTATACCAACACAAGTCAATATTCGTGAATATACTTACCTATTTTGTTCAACAGTAAAGATTCAAAAAGTTAAACATTTGTATAAATACTTGCTTTTTTTTCATGTTGGTCTGAATGAAAATGCTTATTCATTTTTTAAGTAAGTAAGCTTTTTATGCAAGCTAAGTAAGTTTATGCTCACCAATGCTGCATTTGTCTAATCAAAAATACTGTAAAAACTAATATTGTAAAATATTATAACAACCTAAAATGTTTTTTTATTTGATTATATTTTGAATGTTGATTATATTCATTTATTTATGTGATGCAAAGCTGATTTTTCAGCACCATTGCTCCAGTCTTCAGTGTCATATTATTTTTTTGTGCTGCTTAGTATTTTTGTGGAAACCTTGATACTTTTTTATGTATTTTTATTTCTTTTTTTTTTTTTTTTTTGATGAATGGAATGTTAAAAATTTATTTGAAATAGAAATAATTACAAATGCTTTTACTTTCACTTTTATTTAATTTAATGTGTCCTTGCTGAATATAAGTATCAGATTGTAAAAAAAAAAGAATAACTGACCCCAAACTTTTGGAAGTTTTAGACGACAATAGAAAGAAGCTGTCTGTCAGCGTGTAGCTGTAAAGTTTCAGTATTAAAAAAGTGCCATAAAATATATATATTTTGAGCATTTTTTAAATTTAAATATATTTTCAGAACCTATATATATATATATATATATATATATATATATATATCTCAGAACTTTTGACATTTAAACGGCCTGATAAAGATGACTTTCCGAAATGACATTGCTCAGGCAATTTATAAAACAGACAGCTTTATGTACACTTGCACAGTGTTACAAAATCATCCTCCTGTTCCACTTCTGTAGTGACGCTAGCTACAAACTTGGGACGTGAAGTGGCAAACAGCCATGTCTATGAACCTTTAGCAGCCTGATTAAAGAGGAGGCATGAAAAAAATACCTTCAGTAGTTTTTAATAATAATACTAATAACACTAACAATAAAATGTTCTAAATGTGATTTTTTAAAATAAAATTTAAACATACTGTATATAACCCAAATTCCAGAAATGTTAGGACATTTTTCTTTTTTTTATGGGAATAAAATGACAGCTAAAAGAATCACATGAGCAAATATTTTGTTTACAATAGAAGACAGATAACATACCAAATGTTTAAACTGAGAAATCAGTTTCTGGAGTTTTGTCTTCGACATGTTTTTTGTTTACCGTGTTTACAGTGGTTTCTGGAAGTATTCCTGGGCCCATTTAGTAATGTCAATGACAGAATCATGCTAATGAGTGATGCAGTGTCATCTGAGGAGCTGAAGACCACAGGCATTCAACAAAAGTCTTCTGCCTTGTCCCGGACACACCGAGCTTTCTCCAGTTTCTATAAATCTTTTGATGATGCAATGCACTGTAGATGATGAGATTTGCAAAGCTTTTGCAATGTGACGTTGAGTATTCTACAATCTTGCCTCTTTAAGACATCCCTTCCATAGCTTTTAATTATTATGTCAAATAATTAGTTGTTAGATGTTCTCCTAGCTGAATCTTTTTCCAATTTATTGCTTTTTTAGCCCTTTGTTGCCCCTGTGCCAACTTTTTTGAGACCTGTAGCAGGCGTCAAATTTGGAATTAGCTAATTTATTGTATAAAACTATAAAATTCCTCAGTTCAAACACTTTTTATGTTCTACTGTGCCTAATATAGGTTCATGCATGGGCGTTAATCCCTATCCGAGGGTTGTCCCCGCCAAAATCATAAAAACATTGCACTGTCAATTATTATATATATATATATATATATATATATATATGCATACCTAAAATAATTGTGTAAGTAGAAAAAAAATACAAACGCAAAACAATCCATTTGAGTTCCCCCTCCCCTTCTTTACAGTGGTTTGGCCCACAGTTTATCTCACTTATGCTACACCAAAGATTACATACTCTTAACTTTGGCTGTTTGGATGTCCAGAAAATGTTGTTTTAACTTCTCAAAACATCAACAACAAGATTCTGTGTGAAACATTTTGGGCCTTGAACCTTCATAAGAAGTTTTTCTTTCTCTCTCTAAGTGATTTTGGGTGTAGTTGCATGGCCTTGTAGGAACATCAGAGCTGTAGGCGGGACAATGAGCTGCTGACGGTGCACCTCTCAAGCGCGTTCATTTACCGGGTCGGGCCAAGGACAAGTGGCCTCGTGTAGAATTTATTGTCTGCTGGGTCATGGCCAGACTTGCTGCCAGAACAGAAATATCATTTTCCATTTGCTTCGAATGAGTTTTTAATTTGAAGTTAAGTGAGTATTGACCACCTGTCACTGGATATGAAATCATAGACTCCAGCTCTATCATAGTCTCGCCATTCAGAGAGTGTTGATATGCTCTCCGTGTCCTTTATCCACTTTTGAATTGAAAAAGGTTTGGATTGAAATTGAGTGTGTTTTCTATTTTACTTTTATATATATATATTTTTACTGTTATGTTTTTTTTTTATGACAAACTAATAATTATACAGTAGTTTGTTTGTTAATATTTATAATGAATGGCAGATCAAACTGTAACTTCTAGTTATAGCAAAAATAATATATTTTTGTATAAATAATTAGTTAGGTACTAATTGCATATTATTGGATTGTTCATGTAATAGTGTAATAATTATTATAATTAATATAATTTTAGTAAGTTTTAATATATCAAATGCAGTTTTAATTTTCTAGTTCTAGTAGTCATAGAATTAGTAATAATAATAATAATTATATTGATAAATGATTGTCATCATAATCATTATATTATTTTTCATATATTATAATATTTCATTTTTGTAATTTATTATAATAATTGGAATAAAATTGACATTTGGAACAACATTTTAATAATTGAATATTAGTGTAATGTTAAATGTAATGTGATAATAATAAATAATAGTAATTCATTTTTAGCTTTTTTTATATTTCAAATACAGTTTTAATATAATTGAATATTCTTGTAACGCTATATAATAATAGTACAAATATTTTAAATATATTTGTATATTTTAAATAAATAAACAAATATTATTAATAATACATTAAGATTGTCATAATTTCATGATATCAATACTTTATTATTAGTAGTAGTAGTAGTAGTATAGTACTGTTATTATATTATTTATAATTTTAGTAAATATAATTTCATACTTTACAGTTTAATATAATTTTAAAATGTTATATGTATTATTATTATTGTTGTTGTTGTTGTTCTAAGTAATTATTATTGTATATATAAATTTAATGAATTTAAGAAAGACCCAATTGTTTCAGTTATTCAACCACAGCTTTTTTGCCCAGTGAGGGATTGTTTTTGCTCTGGTATGTATCTTGAATAAGTACTTGAATGTAATTCTAAACATATTTGTCGAGAGTGCTGCTTATTTCTTTGCCAAAAAAAATTACCCAGAGCACCTTTAAGTGCCAATATAAGGACCTAACAGTTGCTGTAAGGGTGCCATATCAATAAGTGGATTCCAGTGGATCATTCTCAGCGTGACACTGATTATTATAAACAGCATGTCTGTCTGTGAGACGTCTGGCATGAAAACAACCCTCTTAATGAATCACTCCACTGAGAGCATGAGAGTTCAGATCGTGGCACAGCAGTCTAGATCTGTGCGACTCATTTATTATCCTATTGTATTATCAGACTAATATAATATTTGTGTTACATTTGATTGATGAAGGCGGCGCAAACATGTTGATAAATGTGTGTTTTTGTGTGGTGCCGAAATGGCTTAACATACACATTCACACATGCACACGTGATTCACTCCTAATTGTAGAGCACTTAATGAGGAAGAAAAACATATGCTCCGTCATCTGCTCCAGCCATATGCCAAACCCTATAACATAAGAGCCAGCCACATTACCAGAGCCTATGCATTCCCTGCACACGCTCTGCATCCATTCAGACACAAGAGACCTGCTCTTAGGATTTCAGCTGGATGAAAATCCTGATACTTATATGTTACAAATTTTCTAACGTAATAAAACAAATCTACATACAATTGCTAAAATTATGTTAAAAATGACAAAATCTGATAAAAGCACAAAACTATGATTATAATATTTTATCCGATTATATTAAAAACTTTATGTTTGTGTGTACATATATATATATATATAATTGCTGCATAAAATTTGAGAGGAAATGTAGAAAATGTGCTATATTAAAAGACATATTTTGCCTTTTTTGTAATTAAATGAGTGTATATATATTTATATATATTTATATATATATTATTTTTTATTTTATTATTATTATTTTTATTTTTTTTTTTGACCACAAAACCATTTAAAATCCCTGCTTGGTGAGATACAACCATTTGACGTTCTGGAATCTGAGGGTGTAAAAAAATCTAAATAATTGAGAAAGTTAAAAGTTGTCCAAATGAAGTTCAATGCATATTACTAATAAAAAATTAAGTTTAATATGTTTACATTATGAGATTTAATATCTTCATGGAACGTGAACTAACTAATAAACATAATGATTTTTGGCAAAAAAGAAAATTCATAATTTTGACACAAAATGAATTTTTGCCTATTGCTACAAATATACCCTTGAGACTTAAGACTGGTTCTGTGCTCCATGGTCAAATAAATTTAAATATATATAATAAATCTTGACTTTGTATAATATGCTTTTGACAAATGTATTTATGTATAATGTATAATTTCAAGTCTTGTGAAAAGTATTTTGAAGGGGTGATTGTAATAAAAAAAAAAATTAACGTTAGTTAGTGTGTAATGTTGCAGTTTGAGCATAAACTGTCTGCAAGGTTACAAAGCTGAAAGTTCAATTCAAACAAATATATATATATATATATATATATATATAATTTTAATCCTGGCAGTTTAAAGCCTACAAAAATGCCTGCTAATGAACTACAACAAGTTACTTCCCGGATCCGTTACACCAAGAACCCAGATAAACCCCGCCCCAAACATGCAACACAGGTGGGCGGGGCCATGCTTCGCTGCTTTAGAGAAGAAAAAGATTAAACTAGGGATGCACGAAAAATATATTCATATATGAACTGTCTTCTAACTATTCTAATAGATTCACAACTTTCAATATCATTGTTCTAATCAGCTCAAATGAACTCTATTTATACACTTATTTTTCCATAGCTTTGACAACATACCATTAAGAGCCATACTTGCTCAGGTTCTGCGCGATCCTATTCACTAATATCATCTGCGCCTCTTTCAGGTTCAAAATGATTAGCAATATAGACCATTTCACTGTTTACAATCCAACCGGAGCACATGCCACTGATCTGACTCGGCCAGCTAACCAATCAATTGCAAATTTCTGAGGGAGAGGATTTATGAAAACAGAAAATGATCAGCATGTTTCTCAGAGAAGAGACAGAGCAGAATAAAGTTAAATTATATTTTTAAAATTATGTGTTTTTTTTTTATTTATTTTAACACGTGTTAGACTGCATCAAGTAAAAATAAGCCATGAAGAAGAAAAAAATGACCTTTAGCTTTGGAGGCCATGATTTCTGAGTATTCTGTATTTCTGAGTATTAAAATAAATAAAATTTCTTCAGTTGTTAAAGGTTCTTTATGAAACCATTTAGACAAAAACTTGTTCTCTGGTCTTGTGGAGCACCTTTATTTTTAAGAGTGTAGGCTATCTTCTATCTTCAGCAGCCACATTTTTGAGTACCTTACTCTAAACTGTTTCCTGATGATCATCTAGCACCTCAGATGTTTCATAACTCATGTTGATTTCTGGAATCCACATCTGTCATCATCCATCTCACGATCCATCCCTCGTTTTGTCTCTCTTCTCCCTGCTGTATGTATTTCTTCTTATTCTGTGTCTCTGTCTGGACTGTAGTACTCTTGAGAGTCCCAGCAGACTGGATGAAGAGCATCGTCTGATTGCGCGATATGCTGCTCGTCTGGCAGCGGAGGCCAGCAACTCCACTGTGAGACTCACAAATCACACCTCAGTATTTTAAAATGGAAAGGAAAAGCACCTTGTAGATGAAGTTTACACTTTTTTTTACCATGTGAAATTTATTGAAAATCAACAGCATGTTAAATAATGTTCATTTGTGTACATCTGGCATTTACGCTTCATAAATAGGCAGCATATTATGTGTTCATTTATTGTCATCTTTGTAATTAATTTTGAGCATAATTATTTTGTCTTTCAGCAATGCCCTCCAACTGATCTGAGTTTCAATTTTGATGCTAATAAGCAACAGAGGCAGCTGATCGCAGAACTAGAGAATAAAAACAGGTGGGGATTTTAAACAGTTAAATGCTTCTTGCTTTGCTATAAAAGTACATTTCTTCCAGCTAAATAAAAACACATAATTATGTATTCATATTTACTGTCACGTAAAAGAATAACAATAATTATAAAAAATTATTAAAAAAGCTGTAATTATGTAATATAATATACCATAAATATGGTTTATTAATACTTATTAATTACAGTTAATTAAATTATATGATAATTATTATTGTAACATATTTAAATATTCAAACAATTTACGTTTAACCAAATTATATGATAATGATGTTGTTATTGATGTATTTAATTACTCAACAAATAAAACTTTAGTTATTTAAATTAAATGCTTAACTATTGTTATAAATGATTTTACAGTTACAGTAATAAGGGCTGTTGTTGTTGTTGTTGTTGTTATTATTATTATTATTACTGTTATTATGTAGTTAAAAATGATATCTTAATTCAAACATTTAATGTTTATTATTAGTAGTAATAATAACAATAACATTTAATTATTTAAAATTCAACATAAACATTAAATATTTTAACTATTGTTATAAATTATTAAAGTTTATTGTTATTATTATTATTATTATTATTATGTAGTAAATTAAACATTACATTAAATATAAATATAAATGTATTAAATATAAATTAGTACATTACAGAATAAAATTATTGTTAATTTAAACATTAATGTTTTATTAATACTACTAATCCTACTACTAATAATTATTATTGTTTAAAGACAAGACTAATTAATGAAACTGTGTTACATTACAATCGAGTGCTTTGGTGCCAGTGAAATTGATTTTGGTTTCTGTGTTTGGTGCATATCCAGGGAGATCCTGCAGGAAATCCAGCGTCTGCGTCTAGAACATGAACAGGCTTCTCAACCCACTCCTGAGAAAGCCCAGCAGAACCCCACTCTACTGGCAGAGCTACGACTGCTGCGGTAGAGAAACACACTCACACACAGCCTTTAAACACATATGCACAAACAACAGCAGATCGGGTGTAGTATTAATCAGAGTCATAAAGAGAAGGCATTCAATGTTAAATTACCCATAACTTCAGTTAAGCGGAGCGGTTCACAATGTTTGAGGTTGTTAGGAACATAACAGGTTTTAAATGGACTGGGTGGGATTTCACTCCCTGTAGTCATTGTTCAAGTCATTTAGACGGAGTACCTTTTATAGGCACCAGAGGGCATGTAGGAGCCAAATTAGTTTTCTTAATAATATGTTGGTCTCATTAGATGAGTGAATGAGCACATTTCTATTATTCCCTCATTGTTTTAGTTTCATGGAGATTTAGTCACATTATGTGCTTTTCAGAGCAGAAAGACTGTAATAGAAAGGGGTCATATTCTACACTTATGTCATGATTATTAATGGCAAGATTTCATCGTTTAGCTCTACATTTTACCATTAGCCGTCTTGATTTAATCTGATTTAAAAGTTTTGTTTTTGGTTCTGTATCTTTAAGAATGGTATATGCGAATATCCTGGTGCTGAAGTCAATACCATTATAGCACGAGCCATTTTCCCACTTAGATTTTTTAAATTGTATGAGGGGGTTGTGGAGGGAGCTTTGCGTTATGAACAAAGTACAAGGAGCTTTTTATTTCAAAAGAGCAAAGAAGTTCCTGTTTTCCATCATATGTGCCCTTTAAGTCACTTATATTTGGCAGTCATTGATTTTTATGATTCATATGGTGATTCATTTATTCATTTTGTTTGTCATCTGGTTCAGGCACAGAAAAGACGAGTTGGAGAGGCGCATGTCGGCCCTGCAAGAAAGCAGGAGAGAACTGATGGTCCAGCTGGAAGGTCTCATGAGGCTCCTAAAGGTACCAAACTTGTTGGACTACAACGTGGCTCTTTATTTCCCTCGGCATGTATGACAACTTCATTTGTTTGCTTACTTTTTTCTTCACCTTTCTCTCTCCCAACGCTGACTTGTCTGCTTACACTCATTGTCATCTCTCATCTTCTGGCTGACAGGATGAAGAGCAGAAACAGGCAGTAAGTGTTCCTTTAATACAGCTCTGCAGTCCTGGAGTAAACATGCGGGGTCACATCTGCAAAAGTTTGATCTGACATGTATTGCAAAACAGACATTTTAAAAAAAAAAAGTGACAGGTAAAAGATTAACAGGTTGCATAATGCTGAAAAGTACAGAAGATAAACATAAAAGCTTCTGTCATTATTTACTCACCCAAACTTACTTTTTCCCTGTGGAACATAAAAGGAGATATTATAAAGAATGTTCAGGCTGCTCTTTTTCATGCAATGAAAATTAAAGGAATTTTCTCAAAAAGCTCTGGAAACAATGAAAATGCTACAAATATACTTTGATATTAGTTCATGACTGCCGTCATAAAACACTCATAAATTTCATGAAGGAGACCGGAGGCGTGTGGATCCACGTGCAGACATTTATTATACAGACACACAGTACAAGTAAGCAGGGGTCTTGGAACAGCGAAAAAAAGAATATCAGAGTCAAATACCGCAGAATAATCTAATAGCGTAGGTCAGGCAAACGTTATTCAGAGGGGCGAAGACGAGAGCGAAAGTCCGGCCAGGCAGGGACAATAATCCAAAACATGAAAACATGGAGAAACACGAACGGCTCACAAAGGGATTACAGGGTACATCAACAATCCTACAATGACGAGTGAATTCTCAGGAAACAAACGGGACTTTTATACACATGAAAACTAGGCTAGGGGGTGGAGGAACGAATGAGTGTCCATGGCGACAGACAAGGTGGGTGGAGACAACTGTTCATAATAAGAGTCCTGAACGGAGCACAGAAAGACAGATACATAGTGCATATAGTCCCGGCTGGAGTGCCCTCTGGTGGCTTACTATTTGAAAATGAGAACACATTAAATGACTCCATTACTAAAAAAGTAATCACATTAAAGTAACACGTTACTAAGTAACAGCCAAACACTGAGGATGGCTAAATGTTATTTCTTTCAATAATTTACAAAAGATTTTCACTACTACACTTGCAAAATGACGAATAAGTGGAAGTTGCTAAGTGAGAATAAAGCATGAGTATCTCATGAGCTTATCGTAGACTGTCTCTGTGGGTGATCTCTGTCACGTCTGCTCCTCATAACGAGGACATGAAGCTCCCATTTCCAGTCAAGTCCCGCTGCTTTGTTCCTGTGACCCAGGGAGGGACCACGAGCCGCATGTCTCCCTGCCAAATATCAGAGACCTGCTCTCCTTTCATCAGGGCTAAGCACCTCACGTCTAATGTGACTGCAGTCTGGTCAGCCATCTGCTGCCTGGCAGTGGGCCACAGGCCCTGGGCCCAGCATCAATCTGTGGGACTCTTTTCTACCATCTTTTTGCTCCTCTAATGGCACTTGCATGCTGCTCAGTGAGCTCTCAGGCCAAAGATGTATGCACTACTACCTAAAGAAACAGATCAGATATCTGTAGGTGTGTCTGCAGTAGTATATACTTTTTTATCAGTGTTTCTTGGGGAACGAGGTACCAATGGAGGTTCAGGTTGTTATATAACTAGTGTAATTTGTGCGTTCTCCTTCCTCATCTCCCTCCTACATGCTCAGACGGGGAGTTCGCCCCACTCATCTCCCAGCCACAGTGCCAGCTGCACCATGCCTATGCCCATTCGCTCCACTTCAGCCGGCTCAACCCCCACACACACGCCACAGGACTGCCTGGCAGGGGTCGGAGATGACGTGCTGGATGCCTTCTCTCAGGGTGAGAAGTGTTGAACTTTGCACTGACATTATCATACACAAAAGATGTTTAGAAGATGTTTGTACAATGTTTTAAATATGTCTAGAATACATTTGGAAGATGATTAGAAGATGTTCACAAGATGTTTAGAAGATGTTTTAAATTTATTTAGAAAATATTTGGAAGATTATTAGAAGATGTGTTGAGTATGATTAAAATACATTTAGAAGATGATTAAAAGATGTTTTGAATATGATTAGAATACATTTAAAAGATGATTAGGAGATGTTTGAAAGATGTTTTGAATATGTTTAGAAGACGATTGGAAGATGTTTACAAGATGTTTACAAAATGTTTGTACAATGTTTTAAATATGTCTAGAATACATTTGGAAAATGATTAGAAGATGTTTTGAGTATGATTAGAATACATTTAGAAGAAGATTTGAAGATATTTAGAAGATGTTTAGAAGATGTTTGGAAGATGTTTGGAAGATGTTTTAAATATGTTGAGAATATATCTGGAAGATGATTAGAATACGTTTAGAAGATGAATAACAGATCTTTAGAACACATTTTTAAAAATGTTAGAAGTATAGAAAATGTTCAGGACATGTTTGGAAAATAATTAGAACATTTAGAAGATGATTAGAATATGTTTAAAAGATGTGTATTAGACATTTAGAAGATAAATGAAAGAACATGTTTTAAAGATGATTAGAACATGTTAAGGGGATATTTAGAAGATGTTTAGGAGATAAAAGATATTTAGAACATGTTTTTAAAGATGAATAGAAGATGTATAGAAAAGGTATACACATGTTTGGTAGAGGATTAGAAAATATTTAGAAGATGATTAGAAATATGATAAGCAGATGTTTAGTGGATGTGTAGAACATGTTTAGACGCTACTTAAAACATGTTTAGTATAGCATTAGAAGATCTTTAGAACACGTTTAGAAAATGATTTATTATAAGATATTCATGTTTACAACAAGTTTACAAGAGGATTAAAAGGTGTTTAGAGGAAGAATGTTCAAAACACACAGGCTTTAAGCACTACAAAATGCCATAAATGTAGTCTACACAAATGTTATTGACAATATTCTAAGACATCTAATGCTATATGATAGCTCTGAGTGAGCAACAGACTGAAATTTAAGAGGCTAAATTCATTTTGAATTGATATGCTATAGCTCTCGATATTGTGATCTGAAAACAATCCTCTTTCATCCAGGTGTACCAAGAAATCTTCGTAATGATCTTTTAGTGGCTGCAGACTCCATCACAAACACTATGTCGTCATTAGTGAAAGAACTTCACTCAGGTACTCTTGTACACTCACGTCTCTTCTCTTAAGTACCCACTTTGTGATTTGAGTGGTAATTGTAATGTTTGTAAATTTGGCAGTGGACGACGGTTTGGAGGAAGAAGAGGAAAACATGCGAAATGGAAGAGAGAAAGGTAAGTCCTTGTTTGTCATTTTACCCGTATACCTTACTTAATTCCTTACTTCTGATCTCTCACACGGAATACTGATAGAATATGTAAAATAGTAAAGGCCCAAAGTCCATTTCCCTTTTGATACGCTTCCAAGCTTTTATATAAAAGGGATGCACTATATATCTGTACCATATCATGCAGGAATTGGTACGCTATCATTCAACATTTCTGGCTGACATATTTTAAACACAGTATTTATTTTATTCAGCAAGGACAGAAATTCAAAATGTATAAATACATTTTAATAATAATTTTTAAGCAGCAAATCCGTATAATGGCTAGATGATTTCTATTGAATCATGTGACACTGATTCATGTGACAGACTTCTTTAAAAAACAAAGAACAACAACAAAAAACATTTGAAATATTATTTGAAGTAGTAAATAGAGTACATTGGCTTCAAACACACACACACACACACACACACAATCAATAACTGTTCATCTTCAGCCAAATGAATATATATAATTTTCAAACTGTACATTATTATGTGATGCCTGAATTCACATGTAGCAGTTATTTATTTGTTTACTTTTTTATTTAAATATACCAAGCAGAATAATTATGCCAGTTGTTATCGGATTATTGGAATTGTAATAACCGTGCATCCCTAATAATTTAAAGATAATTCGTTACCAGCCTATAGAATGTAGGCATTAGTTGACCCTAGTTTCTCGGTTTGATTGAGGCCTTTTTTCTTTCTTCTAGCTGAGTCAGAGTAAAAGAATATAGAATATTTCATGTAAGTACAAATGAGTACATTGTCTAGTCCTGCCCTTAAAGCCAAAGTTAAAAGTCCAATGCACCGTGGAGCCGTTATGACCCCCTAACCTTAAATTTGTGTTTTGTCCAGTGTCATCGCTGAAGCATTCTGGGAAACGGCACTCCACCCCTTCATTCTGAGCCCCAGGAAAGGACCAGCGACATCAAAAGCTCTCTGGCATTCGCACATAGACAAATGCATGCTCTTCCCCAACTGGGTTTCACTATGTGAAACAAACTCTTCATCACACCTTGCACAGAGCAAGTTGTATTTATTAGGAAGTATATAAATATATATATATATATAAATATAGCTCTATGTCTATCTGTATAAACCCATTGTTATCACGTTACCCATGAGAATGGCTTGTTTGTGCTTTCTTAAAAAAACTTTTGTGATTACTACTCTCTGAAACGAACGCACTGTGCATCTTCATGACATCACTCAAATCGATCTATGCTGTAGCTATTTTTCCAGATGTTTTTTTTTTTTTATAACTAGTGATGATTTTTTTGTGTTTTAATGCATGGACTGGCTCTACTGGATAGGTGGAGAGGGCTTGTATTTGCTCTGCATGTGACATATTCCGACCGACTCGAGTGATGCCTGCTCCGTCGCTCTCTGTAGTCTTCTGGTCATCAAACTGCTGCTTCTGCATCCGAACCACCATATATCAGGGACGTCTCGTAGAGCTCGCCGTTTGTCTGGGATTTCCGCTACTGTGTTAAGTTCAGCCCGTCGTTGTGGCCGTTGTTTTAGTGCTTCGGTATCGCCTCTTAGTTTAGAGTATCGCATATGTATCTCTGTATTTTTGGAGAGCATAAAGGGACTTTAATGGAATACGGATGTATGTTCCGTATTTCCATAAACCAGCTTAGCCAGCCATCTTTGAGTGCACACGTCTCTGTAAAAGTTACTTCAAAAGCTTTATTGAGTTCAGTTATCGTGTATACTCGTGTGAAATAAATGAAACCAGTGCTCAGGGACTGTTGAGGGAGGAACGCGGTAGCAATGCTTGTGAACAAATGGGGGGAATTTACTTTGACACCACAGAGGTCAAATGTCAAAGATTAGCACAGGTCATAAAAACTTTATGGAACGGCTGAGGGTAGAAAAAACCAGGATCGTTGTGTGGAAGCCCATCTCTGCCACAGAAGAAAACAATGCTTTGGTAATTCGTACGATTTTACAAGTTTTAAAAGTTGTAAGTGTAAGATAAAAAGCCAAACAGTTATAATTGTGTTAAATTAAACTTATGAGAAAACAGCCACAATTATGACAAAAAGTTGAAATTATGAGGCAAGATATAGTTATGACAATTCAACAATGAGATACAAGTGTTGGCTTTCAATTATGCCGCAAAAGCATGAAAAATAATATAAATCATTCTAACATAAAACATTACTGTGACATAAAATGAGTTGAAAGTTTGAAATGAGATAAAAAGTCAAAACTATGTCATAAAAAGTCAGAATTTTGAGATTAAATTTGAAATTATAAGGTAGGCTTATAATAATTATGATGAGTCAAAATTGACATGTCATAAAAGTATAAAAATAATAAAAGCAAAACATAAAAATACAACTATGACATAAAAAGTTGAAAGTTTAAGATAAAATTTGAAATTGACATACCAAGTCGTAAGATAAAAAGTCAAAGTTATGACAAAACATTGAAATAAAATAAAAATATAATTATAACATAAGTGATAATTGTGATAACTGATAAGTGATAAACATATGATGAAATTCAAAAGCATGAGATATAATTCAAAAGTATATGAATTAAACTGACAAAAAGTCTAAACTGTGACATACGTAATTATGAGAGAAAACTTTATGACAGCCAAAATTATGAGAAAAAGTCATGACTGACAAAAGTTTGACTTTTTATCTCAGAATGTTTTTTTTTTTTTTTGCATAATCTTGTAATTATGACTTAGTATATATATATATATATATATATATATATAATATGATATCGTAATTATGATTTTTTTGTGACAGAATGTGTGGCTTCCATAGTGTTACATGGACACGCCGTTACAGGAAGAAGACATGCTTAACGCCTAAAGCTTTATTGTCACGAGGAAGAGTACTTGAATCAGAAGGAATTCAGGTTCAATAATTACATTTACCTAATTATAATAAGTATGTAATTGTGTTATACTTGTGATTTGTTCTTTGTTAGTTTGGTTTCAAAAAACATTTTGTTTATGACTGCTAACATTTGAATGTTAAATTAGATAAACCCACAGTAAAGCAACAGTTTAAAGTGACTTTTGGTGTAGAATATCAAGATTCTTCGACATTCATGAGGGTCATTAGATGAAACGATTCATTCGCTGTTTATTACTTTTCTAAAACGCTTGTAATTCTGCATAAGGAAGTCTTTTGAATGGCTAATATGAACAGTGAGGTCTCATTCAGACAAAAGTGTTGCTTTTATTATAGTGAGTGCAATCATATAGATTTGCTTTTTCAAATCAGATTTTACATATCATAATGCTTGTTCTGTGTTTCAAAGAAAGGAATATACAGTGTAGTCGGGAATTTATTGTTATTGTTTAAGCTTGGACGACAACGTACAAAATATTCTCAGATGGCAAGTTTTAAAGTTTGATTATGTTCCAGCATTAGCTACAAATATGAATGCAATCTTCTGATGTAGGTGTGTGCCTAGATGTACTGTATAAAGTGCTGTATAAAATAAAATATTCTGCACATGTGCAAGTCAGCCCTTAGATAGGAGTTTTAGTATGTGACTTAGTCGGAATGCAGTTCATTATTTACCTGTGATCTTTGAAAAAAAAAATATATATATATATATTGTTCTGCCTTTAAAAGTTGTGCCAAACTGTTTGCCAACCTGTAGTGTGTCCTTTAGGTATTTGTTCTGTGTATTTGTGTGTGTTTAACCACAATTTATTGATTATGAATTTACTGAAGCAGTCCACCGAGAGGGTAACTAATAACGGGGTGCCTTAAATGGTTGAAACACAATACAGTTTAAGCGGAAGGATCCCTGCTTGAAATCACTTTCAAGCATCATTGCGAATTTATACGTTACAGATGGCCCTCCAACGGAGGACCTCCTATGTTATCAAAGTTAGATGAAACAATATCTCCAAATCCGCACCGTCAGGTTTTCATTTCTTTGGCAACGCGTGATTTTACTGTGTTTTGAAGCTACAAACACTGTTTAATTATTTCATTAGATGGTTTTGCTGCTGTATACAATCATTGATTGCAATGGTTTACGTCCATATTTGCGTTTACGTCACCCCTATGTCTTTTTGTATACTATTAAAGGGTAAAATATATGAAAAAACTTCAAAGAGCATTGAGCGTTTGTGTGTGTGTGTGTGTGTGTCCACAGAATAATATATCACGGATTGAGTTCAGAGCTGTCGTCAAAGGGATCCTGTGATGGCGGGGCCACCCGTAAAATTTAAATGTGAATTTAAGCAGCGGCCCTGATTGAGTTACAAAATCAGAGTATGAGTTATTAACAGTATGTCGTGGACAACCATGAAAATTGTACCTTTCCTAACTCCTTAATCTCATGTCATTCCAAGTCGATCTGACTTGCTGTATTTATAGTGCAGCACAGAAGTAAAAGATGGGTAGAATCACTTGTATTGCATGCAAAAAAAGATGCAGTTAAGCGTTTTTTGTTTTGTCGACCCAATGTGACAAACATGAGATAGGTTTCTTTCTTCTGTTGGACACAAAAGTTGTTTTAATCAAAGCAGCCGTTGACTTCCATAGAGTGTATGAATCAGTGTCAGACTCGAAGCAGCTTAGCCAGCCTATGCCATTAAAGTAAGCTACTGCAAGGCAATGGCATATTTACTTTTTCAACAAAACAAAGACATTAATATAGGTTTGAAATAACTTGAGTGAGTGAGTAAATGATAATGGAATAGTTTAGCTTTTAAACTGTCATGTTTTCATATTGGGTGAACTATAACCTAAACGAATGTTTGATTTCACTCATGTTTACTGTAAATACTGTATATATGTCCTAAAATGTAAAGGGATTAATAACAGACCTTCTAAATCCCTTCTGGCAGCTGTAGAAGTTATACAAGTACAGCTGCTATAAGTTCTTTCTGTTTTTAAGTTTTATTTTCACTCAAATCAAGCTAAACCAGGTTTAGTCCAGATTAAGTGTAAATGATTTACAGAGCCCCACAATCTATTACTAGTGTGTTATTAATGTATTTATTAATAATAAGCTTAACTACAATAAAATGAGGGGTGGGAGTAAGTAGTAGGAATTATTCTTAAAGGATTTCTCCACCCTAAAAATGAAAATCACTTCACTTTAATCATTAATCAGTTACTCCCATGTTGTTCCAAACCTGTAAAAAGCTTCGACTGTCCCATTGAATGCCAAACAATTACGACTGTCAAGGTGCAGAAAAGGAAGAAAGGTGTCGTCTGAATGCTCAATCTGCCATCTGTGGTTCAACCGTAATATTATTAACTACGAGAATACTTTTTGTACGGAAAGAAAACAAAAATAATACTAAAACATATTCAGTGTTTAAGACCTTTTTCGCTCTGTACTCTGTACTTTGGTTTTACTATTTGGACCAAGAGGAGTGTGACATTCTGCCCCTGTCTGTCCTGTCTCCCCCGTGTCTTTGTGTATTTTGGTTTAGTCCTGTCTGTTTTGGTTTAACCCTCATCTGTTAATTCGTATCACCTGTGTTTTATACCTGTCATCACTTTAGTTCTTGAGTTTTGTCTTTAAATACCTTTGTCTTTTAGTTCTTCGTTATGTCGTGTTGAAGTTGCATGGAAGCCCTGTCGTGTGAGTTTTGTAGCTGCCTCGTCAGCGTTTTGTTTTTGCCTAGTGTCTGTTATTAAAAGTTCGCTTAGTGAAGCCTTTTGTCTCTTCCGCTCTTTGCCGCGCCGAAAGGCGCAACTCGCTGCACACGACTACGGTCTAGTTGTGACAAGGAGCAGTATTTTTAATTTATTTATTTTCTTATACTTTGAACCAAATTTAATCACCAAATTTAATGTGTCTTTGAGCTTTGAACTTCCCCCCTGGCAACTCTTTTTTTTATTTCCCTTTTCTTTAATCTTATTTCTTGATAAAATTGTATGTTATTGTTCTTTGAATAAAAAAACAGACCGATTGTGTTGTAAGGGTAAAAATCCAAGTTGTTTTGGCAAGGTTCCCCTGGTCAAATTTCCATTGCAGGAGCTAAATATCACATTAATAAGTGACATTTTGTTTGTATCAACCGATGGACATCTGTTACAACAGATTTTAAAGTAGCCCAATTCCAAGGAAAAACCGCAGTGAAGATGACATATTTCCTTTTCGAAAGTGGAACTCCACTCACCCGTGGTCTGCAGCCAGACCCATTCAAACTGTTCGGCAGCTTTTACATATTTGGAAAGACAGAAGTGATTAACGAAAAAATTTTACTTTTGGGGTGGAGTAACCCTTTAATGTCTGGCCATAGTGTATTGTATATATTTATCCACATTCTGTTGAGTCCTTGTAGAACTCAAGAGCGTTTTCTGAGAGCTACCGCTGCACATCATACAGAACCAGAGAAAAATGGCAGCACTTCCATTAGTAAAATAGGTCACACTTTACATTGGGTGCCTTAACTACTACTTACATTAAAAAATAAGTACAATGTACTTTTTGCGCTCATATTGTTTCGCAAAACACTTTTGCTGCTATTGAGGTGGGATACGGGTAAGGTTAGGGGGTATGGGTAGGTTTAAGGGTGGGTTAATGTGTAAGGCACAGGTCAACAGTGTAATTATAAACATGCATGCACACAATAAGTGCATTGTACTAAATTATTAATTTAAATGTAAGTACATAGTAGTTAAGGCCACATTAATATAAAGTGGGACTACATAAAGTAAAATATAATTAAGCAGTTATTTTGTAATATTTATGTTTTTAAATTTGTGTAATGGACTTGTAGATGTCTTCATACTAAAGTAACGTGACATCAGCGACAGACATGCAGTGGAAAGTTAGATATTTAGGCTGCAAGTATCAACAAAACAATAGAATACTTACAAACAGACTTTGGTAACAATCTAAAGAAATAGTTATAAAACGTATTAATAATGCATGCCATTTGCATAGCAACTGTTATGTGTTGTACAGCTGCCAGTAACATTTTTTCACACGGTTTCATTTCTTTGACGTTGGACGTGAACAGCACTAAGTGGAATACAACTCAGAGATTACGGTATTCTACGGCAGTCTTTGTTGTTAGGTGGGCAGCCTAGTTATCTAACCTTGTACTGCATGTCTTTTGTTTATATTCACACTAGTTTTATATGAAGACATCTACACTGGCAAAAGTCAATTACACAAATTTTAAAACATAAATATTAGAAACTGCTTGGAATTACGGTATGGCGTGAATGCACCTTTACATAAACTGATAATTCTCTAAACGCTATGTTTGTATCACCTGATTCTGAAAAAGTGAATGGCACCGAATAGAACGTCATGTGTTTTCTACAGTAGTTACGACATGTTATGAGCGCACCATTACACTTGGACTTATTACTGCATTCAAGCCATGTCATAATTACCGTAATTGTAAGATAACAAAAGCAAGACATTCTGCTTGAAGCTGTAGCTGTCAGGTGGTACAGCGGCTACTTACAATTCATTCTGACATTGAATTTTGGGAGGCTGCTGTCATATATTTATGCATCTTGAGTGCTTTACAAGTTGGAATCTCCTACACTACAGGAGCTTTAAAATCCTAACCGACTATAAAATGTGGTTGCAGCACACACGTAACAAGAATCTTTGGAGATTATCTTACCTCAAATTGTAAACATGAACACACTACGAGATTTCAACTTTGTGGTGCATCACACACTAGAAATTATTAAGATTATCGTGCCAGAGGGGAGCGCCTCACGCAGCAGTTCGTCACTGATATTTAAGTGATGTTTACATTACCTAGCATGCTAACAGCTTTCCGTACTCACCTGGAATGGTTAAAACTGAAGTGATTTCATTCCAGACACATTATTCAGTCATGTTACTAGACAACTCAGTTTCCACTATCCAACGGAGCTGTTACAGCAATGAACTGTAGAAAAAAAAAAGTAGAATGGGACTTGATTGGATGTTGAAATGTGGGCGTGGCTTGAGATGTGGTTTAAATAAGCTGACATAAATCTGCCAAATTTGTTGTTAATTTTCTCATATTGAACGCAAAGTTCTTTATTCATAAACAAAAAGCGTAAATCTCCTGTCTCTTGTTTCATCTCTTAGACTTACGAATAACAAAAAGTAACATTTTTGGTACACTTTGACAACTTTTCTGAAAGGATGTAACTTTATGTAATTTTTATTTTTATTTTTTTTCTGCACTTACCTTATGGATATTATTCTGCTGAATGCAAACCAAAGATCTTTGTTTGTTATTTATATGTAGGATTGTACATTGTAAGACTAAATTATATCAATGTCTTTCTTCCCTGTTCTTGTA
>JAUMHP010000072.1:13952374-13971427 GCA_032361065.1 Enteromius trimaculatus | reverse complement strand
ATATATAAAAGAAAAGCGGACTTCTCCAAAGCCTGTAAGGTCCAGTTCTGACGTTTTGATAGAATTTAAATTTAATTAATTAATAAACATACAAAGCTAAATCGTCCGCAATAGGATCTACAACATGCATTTAGAAAATTGCTAGGATGTTTTTTTTTTTCATTTGACGCCGACTTCAAGGGAGACTTTGATGATGATGCCTCTCTCTGACAAGCAAACCCTGTCCCCGTAACCGGCTGCCTCTAGGACCCGCGGAGCTGCTGCTCAAGCTGCTGCAGTCAGTGAGAGCGGAGCATCTGGAGGAGAGCTGGCCGGCTGGGGAGGTGGTGGAGGACGGGGAGAGCGAAGCAGAAGGAGGATCCGGGAGTCAACGAAAACAAAAAAGGGGTCAGGCCTGGAACTTGGCGAAGCGGGTAATTAACACTGTGATCCACTTGTCAAGCACCTTGAGCCGCCATCGAAACAAGTCTCCGCCGTGGGGCTGGCCGTTTTTGGGCGCGATACGGAGGGGGGCGGCTCGATGTGGCCAGTGGTTTTTCCTGCTCTTACAGATGTGCGCCTTAATACACCGCGATATGCTCTTGAACTTGACGACCGTTCATTTGTAGCTCCACGCGAGCGTAGCGTCAGCCCACTCGATTTGAAACAATGGCTGTGTTTCAAAACCTGACGAGCTGCCTACCTAGACAGCGTTTATGATAATCATTCTGTTCCGCGAGCGCTTATGATGCCCAAAAATGCCGAAAAGCACGCTGAAGGTACCCAAAAGGGCCGTCTAGGTAGGCAGTTCACCTAGGTTTTGAAATGTTTTAAGCCGCCTTGGCCTGTTGGAAATGACTGTCATTTATAAAGGGCGAATAATCCGAGGAGGCGCGTTTTATGCAGTTACAGACTATGATAGACACGTGATCAATTAACACCTTGCGATTGGATACCTGAGACACATCTCACCGGTTATTGAATATTAATGACTCTGACCATTACTGTTGTATTAATGTACCGTGGTTTACTAAAAAATACCATTGTTACTATTGTAAAATAATAAAAGTTACCTTATTTTAGTCATTAAAATGTATAATTGTGGGTTATGGGCAGAAACTACTGTAAGGTTACTACTGTGGTTTAAATAAAAAAATAAACATTGGTAAGAGTTAGGAATAGTTCACCCAGTAATACAATTATTTATTCACAAGCCTGTTTTTTTTTAAGTTTTAGGTCTTTAAGTCAAAATCCCATTTGTATAAACATGTTAATATTTCATGGATTGTAATTGATTACAAGAGGTATAAGATCCAATGACGTTTGAGATCATAAATGTCAATCCTGTTTCCTAATATTTGAACAAACATGTATTCGTGATTAAAATCACAATCACAACAATTTAAATTTTGGTTTTGTTCATAAAGAAAGTTATCATATGATATGATATGATATATATATATATATATATATATATATATAGTACACAAATCAATCAGATAGCTTTTATGATGGCATTTTTGGAGCATTTTACTGCCCCTGATCACCGTTTACTTTTACGTCTGGAAGAGAGCGGCATGGGCATTCTGCTAAACCTCTTCTTTTGTTTTTCTCTAGCAGGAAGCAAGTTGTATGAGTTTGGAATGATATTACACTTACAATTCAGAAGACAGCGTATTCATTTTTGGGTGAACTATTCCTTACACCATCGCCTAATTTATTGACCTCCAAATCTAATTTCATGGGACTTTGGTGTCCTACTTGTAGAGCACACATACATGAGAGCGAAGAATAAAATGAACAGATCCCTTTAAAACGGCTCAGTGGAAGAAAATAGGAAATACCATAAGCAAAGAGTTCATATTTCACCCCAGAGAAGGATTTGTAGCAGTCGGAGAATGCATATATTTTGAGTCACCTCATCATACACATCGATGTTTTAAAAAGTCCAGTTGCTAAGATAAATTTGAAAGCACCTCAATCTCACTTATTAGAGGGTGACTTTTTATTATTATGAAGTATTGTATTATTATAATCTTCTGGATGTGTCTGTTTATTCTGAATGGTGTGTTCGAGTGCTGTTTCTTCTGATTACGGTGTTCCTTTTCACAGGGGATCCTAAAGAAGGAGGGTCATCGTCATCGTTTTTTTTTTTTCCTTTTTTTGTTCTTTTATTTTTGTTTTGATCTTTTTCGACTTTTGCATTGTGTTCAACAGTCACTCATTTGGCGATGCCGTCCAACGCAGTCACCACCGCCGCCGAATTCAAGAGCTCCGACTTCAACTGTGACACCAACGGAAATCAAATGGTAAGAGGTTAATGAGTCCCCGGACATTTTTATGTCCGGCCTGCTGTGCGCTGCCTGAAAAATAGGCCTAGTTACCACATCTGTCACTGAAATGTCTTGTGTTTCGAAAAGCCTGCGCTAACTAGACTAGAATTATATAAACGCTCTTTAGCTTTGAAAATAAAATAACCGAAACCTTCGAAATTAGAGATGTTAAACTGTCGCTATATTTATTCGTAATGCTAATGAAAATGCTTGTTGCAATGATTTGAAAAGTGTTGGTAATATGTTGTCAATTTTCATGCAACATGGAAACCTATAGTTTATATGAATGATTTTGAAATTTTTAATATGAATTAGCATAAGGGTCTGTTCATAGCATGTTGGTATTACAGTAATTATGAGTTTTTGTAGAACTCAGAGACGTCTTTAATAATATCATGGAATAATACTCCTGTTGTTGCATATTGTTAATGTGTTAATATTTCAAGAATATTGGCGATATTCTATAAATAAATGAAAAAAACTACTTTAGAGTGAAGCTAGCACAACGTTTTGGCTATTGATGACTCAGATTAAATAGATTTAGTTTGGTATTAGTATTGTTGTTGCCATAATTAAAAAAATTCTTAGTTACTGCGACCACTCAAAATAAAACTAGTGCAAATAAAGAAACGGCAAATATCAGTGACCTGTCCTCGCATTTATTAATGGTTTGCTGAAGAGGTCACAAATAAAAACCCCATGTAAAAATGACTATGTAATGTGTTTTCCTAAATTTGACTCTGGAGCACAAACCCAGTTTTAAGTCGCACAGGTACAGTATATTTGTAGCAATAGCCAAAAATGCATTGAATTGGTCAAAATTTGTCTTTTATGCCAAAAATCATTAGGTTATTAATAAAGATCATGTTTTGTGAAGATATTTAGTAAATTTCCGACCATCCATATATCAAAACTAAATTTTGGTTTAGTGATATGCATTGCTAAGAACATCATTTGGACAACTTTAAAGGTGATTTTCCTCATTTTTAGATTTTTTTTGCACCTCAGATTCCAGATTTTGAAATGGCTGTATCTCAGCCAAATATTGTCTTATCCCAACAAACCATACATCATTGGAAAGCTTATTAATTCAATAGTATATGATATGGCATATACATCTCAATATAGAAAAATGGACCTTTATGAATGGTTTTGTGTCAAAATTACTACAAATTTCTTTTTATGCGTTTCCGTTTCTGGATATCTGACATGTTTCATGTCACAGTTAAAGGGACAGCTCACTTTATTCAAAGTTATTTACTCACCCTCATGTTGTTCCACAACTGTAGGACTTTCGTTCTTCTGCGGACATTACAAGACAATATTTTGAAGAACCAAGCACTTCCGAAATGAAAACACATTTCTCAAAGTATCTTCTTTCGTGTTCCACAGAATAACATTTTTAGGTGAACTGTCCCTTTAACTCTGGCCTCAAATCCATCACTACAATATTTCATTCAAGTACATCATTTTAATTTGACATGATTCATTTCCACGGCAGTGACTCGGGGGGGGGTATCGAGCGCCAGCGTCAACGTAATTAGTAAACATGAGTGAATTGTTATCAGAGATAGTGTCTGCTCTGTTTGGTACGAGCGTTTAGTGACGTGGGTGTTGGCTTGTGTAGGAGAGGCTGCCGTTTGCCTGATTTACAGGGGAATTCATTCTTCCCCACCCCTGCACCCACGGACCCGCGCTACGCTCGTAGTCCTGTTGCTTGGCAACAGTTCTTGCCTTAAATAACCGGCTGCCGACAGAAATAGAGCAAAGATGTAGACGGTGTTACTGAGTTCACACAAGGCAACGTCGATTTCTGTGCACATCCTTTGTTTTTGTTTGTTTAAACGTTTTGTTTGTGTATTCATGTCGTAACGAGAACATTGTGTGAGGGTTTTTTTTTTTTTGTCATAAAATATGTGGAAAAACTGACAGCAAAAGAGCAATGCTAACTCTTCAGAACTCTGATTCTAAGTATAGATGCATTTAAAAAAATATAAATATGCATCATATTTTAAATATAAATATCTTTTAGCAAGTTTAATATATATATATATATATATATATATAAATTGCATTTAATTGTACATTTTTAGGTATTGTGAGATGCTATTTCATATCAGTGTCATTATGCATTAATAAAAATAAATTCCAGTGGTGTCCAGCCATCTTTCAGCCGTGCTGGACATCTCAGTAGTCATGGCAGACGGGGACAGCATCCTCATTAGCATTCTGATTTAGAGCCGGCACTGAAGCTGCTGCAGCGGCTACATTAGCATCATCTTTTCTCTCCCGTCCACCCTAGGGTGCTTGGCTGGACCAAGAGTGGCTATTGTTGAGGAGGGAAGACATGGTTGTGTTAAACAAAGAGAAAGTGAATGAGGGGAGAGAATGAACCACTGAATGTCTTTGTAACTGTGTCGGGAGAGAGCCCAGAGAGTCCGGGATCTCTTCACGGCTGTATCACCCCACACTTTAGCTCGGCTAGAAGGACAATGCCATTCAAACACTGGCTTTTCTCATTAGCTAAATAACCTCGGCGTGAAAGATAGAGTGATCCTCTAATAACTCGATCGGCAAATTTAGGTCTAGGTGTGTGTACTGGAATATTTTATTGTAAAGGTTAAGAATGCATGCTGTAAACTTGATGCTGAGGAACTGATTCTGTCCAATACCGATAAACAGATTGTTATTTTCATGTTATGACTCATAAACTGATCATTTATATTAAACTGTGCTGTTTTGTTTAAATGCACTGAAAATAATTTTAATTTACGTGATTTATTAGATTTTGAAATTCACTAGATTACATTTAACAGTGTTATTAAATTATTAGTGTTTCTAAAGATTACATTTCAGTAAGCATTAGATGATGGCGAATGTAATCTAAATGTAAAAACAATGATGGCACATACTGTATGCACTATACTGTTCAAAAGTTTCAGATTAGATGTATTTATGTTTTTTTTATTTTATTCAACAAGGATGCACAATTTCTGTTTTAAACAAATGCTAAACAGCTGTTTTCGACATGGATAATAATACAAATGAGAAACTTTATTATGTTTTTGTATAATACTTTATAATAAAATGTTATAAACTATTATTTTTTAGCACCAAATTCTCCTATCAGAATGATTTCTGAAGGATCATGTGACACTGAAGCCTGGTGGAATGAGGCTGGAAATTCAGCTTTGTATCACAGGAAAAAACTTAAATAGATAACATAATTTTTTAAATTGTAATAATATTTCAAATGTGTGTCCCTAGTAGAAAAAAATCCCGTGAATTTACAAATTAATATTAGTAATAAATCATTAGCTATAGTTTTTGTTTTAACAAAAGTTTTGGAATGGAACTTTATTATGAATGTTTTCTTTATTATCCATTGATCTCAAAATGACTAAATGCCTGAGAGCTCGAAGTAACGACCTTGGTTAAGCAATAATGGTTAACTGATGTTCATTTCTGTCCATTTAGAATGAGAGCTCTAGATTGGACACCGTGATTGTTGACAAGATGCCTTCGCTCTGCCTTCCTGTCCGCAAGGTTGGACGGCCTGGCCGCAAACGCAAGCACCTCCCCGTGAGTATCCTAGAGACTGAGCTCTCGACACTCAACCAAACCACAAAACACCCAACTTCCCTTGGGATTCGGTTTATTTTCGTTTATCCACCAGGCGCTAGTCTTGGCAGTGGTAGGGAACGGGTAAACAGGCAAACATGTGGTTGCTGGTAATGACATGGGGGCACCAGACACGTTTTTTAAAACTGATCAAACTTAAGAGCTGCACCTGGTGGTGGACAACCTAAACAAAGACCCTTATAGACTTGAAGAAGAGACCTGAGCATTATCCTGAAGGTGATCTCTAAACTTGGACATACCTAAATCCTAACAACCCCATAGCAAAGAGCTAAAAACCACTGGTGACCACCAATAACACCTCAGCATTGTGTTAGCAAGTTTGGACAGCAGTTCTGGCCACGATCTTGCAGTCTGAGACAAATTTCTGAGATCATAAAGGGTTTATACTGTCGTAAAGTCCTCTGTGGATGAACAAACCTTGGCGAAATAGACATTAAATTACATCAATATTTGTCCCTAATCATTGTTAATGTACATATTGAAATAAAGTCCATGTTTGGTTGCACCTTATTGTGGACTCGCATGTACGACAAAATTTGCTTTTAGGTACCGTTACATAAGATAACTACATGGGTCATCCTTAGGTTTAGTGGTAGGTTCAGGGTTAGTACCTAGTTATAACCCAGTTTTTGTACATATGGAACAGGTTTGTAAAATAAAGAAATATCATAATATAGATACTCACATAAGCCACTTTTTTGTTAATTCTTGAAGTGAACTTAAAGTGCTTGAAGTGAAATTAGATTTTGAACTTCCATCTTGAACTTCAGAGTGTGAGTAAAGAACGAGGGCCTGTTTAGACCCGGTCACTTCATTCGTTTTGACTAATTTGATAGCCATCCGATCGTGAAAAGACATAATGTAAATACCCTCAGAGGCGCTTTAAAGACGTATTTACATCTGATCACTCAAAGCACTCCAGGAGGTGGTCTGGGCTGTATTCCAGGCGAAACTGGATAAATGTAAATGCGTGTGGTTGTTGAAACCACATATTGTAAGGGCATTATAGTCTATATGACGTGTTATAGCCAGATATGACAGTGATAATGCAACATGCATCGGAAAGTAAGTCACAGACACTTAATCATCTCTGATTGATAACTCGATAACTTGAGTACAAACTGACGCATATAGCGCTTTTCGTAAAATGTACGACTGGCTGTTCCAACGAAGAACTGTGATTACAATTCATGGTAAAGATTGATATGAAACGCTACACACATCACATCTGCCTTGTCTATCTCTATCAGATCACATTAAATAATCTATCATAGATTTAAAAAGTAGAAAGTGAGCTCCAGTGTTTGTGTTCTTGCGTGTTTTGCACCTTCCTGACAACTGCTCAGGGCCATTGTTCGGAAGGGGGCCAGTCGGGAAGTGTTCTGCCAGGTCATGGCACCCCACTGAAGTCTTCTATAGATTAGCCTACGCACTGAGAACCTAGAGAGAAGTCATAAAACCTTTGTCCTGGGCCCTGTGAATTTTAGTCAGTGAATGTAAGGAGCAAGTGCCCAGTCCCTGGTAAACATCCCCCTTCTTCAGAGCCGGTATTCCTGTTTTTTGAAAATAATCCCCGCTCTTGCATAATTAATCCAGAGAGGGCATGTCAGGGCATGTGGATGTTCAGTTGCCCCACATCCTCTCCTGCCTTCCCCTGAGGACTTTCTGATTGTATTATCCTCCTATCCCATTCCTTCAACAGGTAATTGCGGTCCTGCGAGGAGAGCGATGTCTTACTCTGTGAAATGTAAGCCATGTGAAGACAGATAGAATAATGTTTGAGTCATCTCTCATAGAGGTGCCGACTGCTGATGTGAAGGACTTTGTTAGCACTCTTATGTTTGACTGCCTCGCTGAAATGTCCTAGAATTGTGAAGCCGTCTGGGGAAGACGAGGCACTAAGTGATGTATCAAGAGTGACGACCGGAACTTGGAAATTCAGCTCTATTTTTCATCTTCAACGCTAGCAGTATTGTTTTCCACAGTGCTGTTTTTAGACTCGGAAATTGGACTTGAAAGCAACCCCCCTTTATTCTTATTTCCAAACTTTAGTGCAGCATGTACACATGGGGGAATTTGTTTCTAGGTCACATAAGGAAGGTGCTAATATCAAAGCAAACCACATTGTTTGATCACTGGACCGCAGCCAGTGCCATTGTTTAAGGTTTTCCGGGTATTTCAGTATTTGGTTGGACTTGAGGGCATGTATTTTCCTTCCATGATGGGCCATTGCAAAGCTTGGGTGGGTCCTATGTGGTTGATATGTTGATAAAGGGATAGTTCCTCCATAAATGTTGTCATCAGTTACTCATGTCGTTCCAAACCTGGATGATTTTCTGTGTTTTGTGGAACATTACAGGGGTAGTTCAATCAAAATTCTGTCATTAATTACTCACCCTCGTGTCGTTCCAAACCCATAAGACCTTTGTTCATCCTAGGAACACAAATTAAGATAATTTCTGATGATATAAGAGAGTCATCTGACACTCCATACGTAGCAAAAACATCAGTAAAACAGTTCATGTGACATCTGTGGCTCAACTTCACTTCTGTGATGCTTCGAGAATACTTTTTTGCACTAATAAAACAAAAATAACATCAGCTACTTTTCTTTGTGACTTGTGTCCTCCGCCATTTTAACGCACCGCTTTAAAGTAATCAGCCTTGTTTACATCCGGGTGAAAGCATGCGCAAGTGTGGAATCTGCGGCTGTACATAACATTCTCTAAAATGGTGGAAGACGTAAGTCATATCAGAAGAAATTCCACAGAATAAAGGACATCACATAGGTTTATGTAAATGACAGACTTTTTATGTCTGGTTAACTATTCCTTTAATGCTTACCAAGGCCCTAGATTGCAAAAAAACCCAAAAACTTTATAACTTGAAATATTGCTTGTGTGTGTTTGTGTGTGTGTGTGTGCAACAAAAATGCCAAATCAATTTGCCAGCACTAACAGGTGAGAAAACATTGTGTGCGTTGCGGTTCGTTACACATCATCTCTGTAGAGAGAACTCATAAAAAGAGAAGTCATAAATGTACATTTGTGAAAAAAATTACTCTTATGAATCAGTTCTTTTTAATGTGTCAGTCAAATTTTTCATATTTTAATTAAATAAACTGGAAACTGAGCCGTGATGTATATTTTATATTTTTGTGGTAGTCAGATAATAACAGTATTCTTGATTAAAAAAGTTTACATTATTTTTTTTATCTATGTCATTATATGTGAGTGAAACATTGTTTTGGTGACGTAATACAATTTTAGAATTTATAATGTACATATATATACATATATAGATATAAGCAGACAGAAATATTCTTATAAAACAGATTAATATTCATGGCACAGATATTGAGATTGCTTAAATGCAAATGTCATATTGGAGAAAGAAACTAAATATTTTATAAGAAAATTTTCTGTCCAGTTCAGGAAGTAATCTTTCTTCTGAGTCATATTCTCATTGAATCATTTTATCCAGTTCACGCAACCGCCCTGAGATTTGCTCACAAATCAGACTGATTTGTTTCCCTACTGACTTTTTTTCTGGAGCGCTGCTTTCTATCCCAAGAGTCTATCTGAATGATATTTTGGTCCCTTGTACATATCTATGGAATCCCCCAATTTTACTGTCCATCAGATAAATCCCCCCAAAAAATATTACTTCCCCTCAGCACGTCAAAAGATTTGAGTACCGTGTTATATCTGTGCGTGATTCGTTGTGCTTAAATCTCATAATTAATGGTTTGTTCAAATCCCTAATAGTAGCTATAAGCAGTTACACTAATGGAGAGTAATACATTCTACTGTATGTAGCTCTTAAAGAGACTTCAGGGGTCTTAAATGTTTTTCTCACAGTGCCAGACAAATGAACAACATTCCTCCCATACCACCTCCCCTCTGTAATGTCGAATGAAAAATGAAGCAAACGGAAAGAATGAACACTAAGAAAGTAGAAACCCAAAATCCAGCATTTGTGGGTGACACGCCGCTGTAACCCTGTTTTTAGTCAAATTTTCCAGAGTCACCCAGAGTCTTGCTAAGACAAGTTAGATCATCGAAGGTATGCCGCTGAACAACTTTACTGTTTTAAATCTTCTGTCATCATCCCGCCACAAACGCCCCTGATTGAGAACGAACAATCCAGCAGCTGTTTGGGAGATTATGTGGTTCCTCTACAAGAGTAGAGTAACGTTTGTGTTGTGTCAGATCAATGTCCGATCTCTCTTTCACGAGAATGGCTTTGACATCCTGAGGCAGCGAGGCGAAGCGGCAGCTGCTCCTCTAAAGAGAAATGCCACTGTCAGATTGGTCGGTTTAGCTCTCAGCGGGCTCCCAGTCTGTTTGTCTCTATATCGCCAGCCTCTCATGTCAGTCTGGCTTCTCGTGCACACGCTAAGCAGGTGGTTGGATCCAATGAGCCATGTATGTTGAGGTTGTAGATTAATGACTGTAGAGGATGTAAAGACATACTGCACGGGGCCTTTGTGTAGTCGAGGAGGCTGGATGGGTTTTTACTATTGTATGCACACTACTTCAAAAAAAAAAAAAAAAATATTCATCAAGGATGCGTCCCAGCTAACAATTTTACATTATAAAAATGTTCCCATAACGTTCCCATTAAGTTATAAAAACGCTATTATTTGAAAATATTTAGAACAACCAGTTTTTTTTAAATGTTTGGTTATAAGAACGTTATTCCAAACGTTTTTAGAATGTTCCATTAACAACTCAATGGTAACATTTCTAATGCTAACATTTTTAAAACATTCCACTAACAACACAATGATAATGTTATTATGCTAACATTTTTTTTAAATGTTTAGCAATTGCAGATAACGTTAAGGAAAGGTTTTACTAACGTTATGCTATAACTTTTGTTTGATAACTTTGAGAGAACCTTTTGAGAACGTTAGCCAACGTTCCTGGGATAGAATTGATCAAAAGACATGTATATATATATATGTCTTTTGACGTTTTTTTCATTATAATCATTAAATACAAAGAAGTAAATATTAAGGGTATTAATCCATACTTATCCATACAATTACATTAAATTATACATGCTTCAAAAGGGCACCATGAAAGTGGTCCACATGAATTGTGTAAATTTTAAAGTTATTTGATAGTAGAACATATTAAATATAAGTCTACACTTGCTTAAAATTGGCCTCTTCAGTGGGATAAATGTTGTTGCTAGGTTAACTAAAAAAAAATTGTGTTGTGAGCAAATTATTAGTAAAAAAAGCACATAACAAAATGACAATAAAAACGTAAAATATATGAATAAGAAACTAATTCAAAATATTGATAAACAGTATATAAATAATACTTAAAATACTGAAAACTTTTAGTTTATTTTTGTGAACTGGATAATCTGTAGTTTCTTCTCATGAGTGCCAATTACTTCAGAGGACTTGAATATGAAAATTGTGTAGTCTACGAAGCTTTAAAGCTCTACTCTCCGTGTCCATACTGCAGTAGTATTAGCTTGTTATTGTGCTATTTTTGTTTATCTTAGTAGACAGATGCATAGAAACACTGTACTCACATTACACTTAATGTGTAGGAAGAGCTTCCGTGTCTTCTTTGTTTCAGATTAGATTAGATGGTTCAGATAGATAGTTTTGATGTCAACGCAAGGACAAAGGAAATGGTCTTAGAGACTGAGCAGATGAAAGACGAGGCCTAGACTGCAAATGAAAGATTTGATTTTATACTGCAGATTGGGTCTTTCTCTTTAATTTGCGCTCTGTGATTCATAACCATTTTGAAGTAAGTAAAGGTATATGGCTGTTATTATCGGGAACCCTTCTGGAAATGTAGTTTATATTAAAAGAGGGGGTGTTTTAATGACACTTTTATTAAAATCCTCATCCTCTACCTTGTTACAGCGATGTTATGAGATGATAAAATTCACTGGAACAGTATCTAAAGCTTCACCAAAAAAAAAAAAAAAAAAAAAAGGAATGAACGATGCTTTTAATGAATCAGTTAAAAGACTCCTTTTTTTGGAAATCAATTAATTAATTGTTGAATGACATCTGATTATTTGACATAAATGGTACTTTAAATATTAAAATATTAAATATTAAACTATGCATGTACTTGAGTGAAAATAAATATTTATTTCTGTATTTATATATAAATTTTTCTCTTCTGGTGCTTATTTTCCATTGAGTAAGTGAAGTGTATTTTTATTTTAAAAATACTGAATACTTATTTAAAAAAATAATTTTTTTGCGTGTCGACATTGGTACAATAATGAATCACATAATCATAAAAATTCATAAAGGGATTGTTAAAAGGATCGTTATGGTAAATTTAGTTTATTGTGTGTTGAAGGGCAAATTGAATTCAAATATTGAATCTGTTGTGCCTTAGGGAGTTGCTATTGTTTATCAGAGCTTCTGATTAATAGTAGGTTATAGTAGCATGAGCGTCCAGTCTGATTATCTAATTTTCTGCTGCAGGTGGAGGGTTACGGGCCAGTGGACCAGCTGGTGGGCGTGGCTAAGCAGCACAAAGGGGTGGAGCTCCAGTCGTCTTTGCAGTCCCAGAATGGAGATGTTGAGAGGCATGAGAACAAATCGTGCGAAGGTCGCCAGCCCACGCTGGACAAGAATGCTGTGGAAAACGGGCTCCCACGTCAATCAGGCTGTCGGGCCGAGTCGGCCTCTGATTCGAGCCTGAGCCCATCCCAGGACTCCGAGAAGTACGAAGAGGAGACACTGCCAACTCTGCCTCGCAAGAAACGAGGGAGACGGAAACTGGAGCGGCCGACTAAATGTGAGTTATGCTCAGCCTTCCTTAGCATCATGTTTCACAGCTGTCTGCTCACTGAGCCACTCGTGGGCCCGAGGCCAAGAACGTGTCATTATGATGGCAGAAAAATGCAGTATTTAGTCATTAAACAAGTGGGGTTGTAAAATGGTTTTGGAGGCTTTGCTGGTACTATTGACTTGAAGGACAAATAATTATTGTTAAATGAGTACATTAATATGTAAATCAGGGTAATTACATTTCTAAAAAAAAATCACATTTGCCAACAAAAGACACCAGCCTCCCACAATGTGTACAGAGCGATTTGGCAAGATTCTCTCTCCAGCAGTGTTTCATACAGGATTTTGTTAACCCAGTGAGGGCACCAACCACCCCTGCCACATATCCATTTTTGTTTAGTTTAAATTTCACTATGTATACTGATTTACACCACTTTTTATTTTATTTTGTAATTTTATTTGATTGTTTTATCATTTTATTTCATCTTGTTATTTTATTTTATTTTGTTAATATTGAAACATAAGCAGTACACAGAACTTCACTCACCACGGGAACTTTCAGTATTTTTTTTTAAATACATGAGCATGCTTTAAGAGAAATAAAAATGTAAAGGTTTCAATCATTAATAGGGCTGCAAAAGTTAACAAATGCGATTACATTTTAGATTCTTCGCAATATTTAATTTTCAATTTGACATCATAATGGTTTCATTCCATTCTTTAGTATTTATAAAAATGGATCAGAACCTGGACCAACCTAGTAATTACACGTGTGACTTTTAAAAATATTTACCATTATTACACGGCTTTGTGGAATACTCGATTCCGATTGGTCAGTCGCCACATTCCAAGGTTTGTTATTCCCAGATAACAACCGATAAAACTAATAACACAGGCTCATCCGGGTACTACGCATCATCTTGACCGTTAGTAATTATATCACTCCGTTGTCGCTGACAATTTGGTGGCGTCCTGTGGCTTAAAATGCTGAACCACGAGGTAAAATGGAGGACTTCAATATTTATTTCAACATGTACGAAAAAAACTAAACAAACTCTTTTAGCAGTGGATAGAAGATGACTCGACTCACTCCCCGGTTAAAACACTTATCTATAATTGTACTGTTTTATTTATTTATTTATTTATTTTTTGTGGCAAGAAGCCGTGTAATAAGTGGGATAATGTACATCCAGCAGGTTGTTATCGCAGGATAAAGCTCTTCAGTCTTATGGTGCGTTCACACCAGACGTGAATGAAGCGTTAAGCGTGAGGGATTTACATTTTAAGTCAATTCAAAGACACGATTAGACATCCTGCAGCGTGATTTGCGCAAATTAAGCGGCACGAATTGAGCGTTTCACACGTTTGATGCGCGTGACAATTGAAAAATCTGGACTTTGACAAAAAGCTGCGTTAACCAATCAGGAGCTTGCTCTAGTAGTGACGTGATTACTAGCAAACGGAGGCAGAATTCCGAAACTATGGAGGACCAAATCATCATCGCTGCATGTGGAGGAGCTGTACGACACATCTTCGTACATTAATATAAACAGGAATAAAAAGGAAATAAATACTAGATTGATTAAACCAAAGTTTGCCTATTAGATACACCCAAAATGAATTTTACCTCATGTCTAACAACTACAGAGACTGGAGCCGCCTGGCAGAAGCCCCTCCCATGAAGCGAATTCGCGTTTGCTGTGAAGCGAATTTCACGTGCGATGAAGCGAGAAAACTCAAAATGTTCAAGCATCCAACTACGTGCGAACACAAGCCGCGTCTGGTGTAAACATACCATTATACAACAGCCCTCTGCTCCACGTTGGGCTGCCGATAAGCCTGTCGGGCTTTATTCTGCGATAACAACCTGCTGGATGTACATTATACCTCAATTATTTAATATCACCTCTAGTCTTTAGCATTCTTTATATTTAAATAATGTTTTTATTTTAACATTGTTTTTTTGAAAGCATATCATTCATGTGTTAACTATGAAAAGGTTATGAGATGAAGTACCAAAAAGTGAGTATTCTCACTGATTCAGTCTGATTCAAAGTCAAGGGATTTGTTTTTGAATTAAACTGTTTCGCTGTATGTTTGGTTTGTGTTCTGCCACAAAAGACAATGCATAGAAATCTGTATTTACTATTAATTATCAGTATATTATCACACATCACCTGTGTTTTTTTCAATTCATCATTTATTACAATTCACAAGCTTGCAGCTCAGCTAAGATATGTTTATTTTTTGCAGTGGCACTACAGGTTCATCAGTGTTTCTGAGATGCTCCTGAATATCACTGCTCTCCAGTGTGATCCCAATTATTAGACCCCTCTCTCTCTCTCTTTCCATACTGCGGGGTCAGGGATTGACCTTGATGAGAGCAGTGAGTGAAGGCCGGGTAGGCCGAGCCGTGTCTCTGCTGGCAGCCTGCCTTGATTGGGTGCAGTGCACAGAGAGACAGCAGGTCTGTGTTGTGGCTCTCTTTCAGTGAAGGCCGTGCCAGGTGCATGGCGCAATGCCCAGGGCACTTACACACTGATCCTACATCAGTCTCCCTTAACACGCTTTATGGTGAAAGAGGCCAACTTGTAGACCTATGTAAAATGGCATAAAGTCTAGACAGTCCATTTATAATGCTTTGGAAATCTAGTAAAACGTCACCAGATAACCAAAGTATGTGCTGTTTGCTATAACTGCTAACAATGCTATTGTCACAGCGTTGATCAGACAAAGACGTGGAGAGGTGGAGCTCAGTTCAGTGGAACGTTCATTTACAAAAATACTGTACACGCATACATTTAAACAATAAAGTGAGCAATCTGAAGAAGAAATAAATACACAATATCATGAGGAGTACAACAAGGTACAGGTGGGAATGTAATCAGTAACCATGACAGCAGTAACACAGAAAACAGGAACTAAACTCAAGTGATGAGGACAAACACAACAGAACAAAGCCATGTCAAAATAAGAGTCCTTTACATATAAACTGTAATAGCTATAATGGTGCATATAAATGTGCAGCTGATTCATCTTTTGAACACAAATGAAGATATTTTTGATGAAATCCGAGATCTTTCTGACGCTGCACAGTGCAGCTGGCACGTTTAAGGCCCAGAAAGGCAGTAAGGACATCAGTTAGGTTCAACTGTAATATTATGTAATATTAATATGATGTAATATTATGACGCTAAAATTATTAAATAAAGTTAAACCACTGGTGTCAAACATGGACTATTAATACGTGTGTATTTAAATATCTAAACTAATTAAACCTAAACTAACCATTAGGTGGTTTACAGAAACGTAACATTTGACTTTTACTGTGAGATGGACAGTTAAGAATCAAATCACTGAGCATCTGAAATTAGTGAGGGTTTTCTAATAAAGTTCAGATGCAATGTAAGCCACTGGTTTTCAAACTTGTTCCTGGGGACCCACAGCTCTGCACGTTTTGTATGTCTCCCTAATTTAAACACCTGATTCAGATCATCAGCTCAATAAGAAAGAGCTCAAATCAGTATGTCAGATAAGGGAGACATGCTAAATATGCAGAGCAGTGGGTCCCGAGGAACAGGATTGGAAACCACCGATGTAAGCAATGGCTCCACAACAAGCACAGCAATGTATAGTCTGACATATAATGTAATGGAACTTACAAATATATATATATATTGATACAAATATTTTCTAGTGGTCTGCATTTCACATTACATTGAATGTATTAGTTGTGGCATGCCTTCGTGCATTTATATGTAGGTGCTTGGTGATAGATAAAATGCAAATCAATAGCTACCATCACAGGGAGAGTCAAAAAAGCATATCAGGCAGCACAAACTTTGCTCCTGATGTTCGAGTGAGTAAACTAGTTTTAACCAGCTCACCTCAATGCTGGTATCAGCAGCGCACCAGTTCTTCAGAAATGTTTTCTCAGTTGGAGAAACTAGAGCGCTGAATGAGTTGGCAATGCTGGTATCATAGGATCATATGCATGGTATGTTGACTCATTTTGATTCGGAGTGACTGTCAGGCGCATCGGAAAGTCATTGATTGAGTAACTTGTAGATCTGACCTGCTCAAGCTGCATTTCAAATAATTCAGTTTCCTTTGGTGAGTTGGTTCATCATTCCAAAAGGTTTGCCTGAGGTTGTAGATTACAGCTAATAATGTTGTGAATAATGTTCAGTTGCAGACACCTCAAAATATCACCAGGAGCCACAGGTATTCATTTTGCGTTGCCTGATATGCTTTTTTGACTCTCAAATTGACAGTAGCCATTGACTTGCATTTTATTAATCACAATGGGCCGTACTGTAGTTTCAGTCTTTACTCCTCTACCAAAAGACAAGTCAGTAATATCTTGGATGGCCTGAGTTTGATTAGATAAACAGCCAGTTTAAATTTTTGAGCGAACTATCCCTTTAAAGGGCTATTTTGCCAACACACGTCCCAAATGACACACTTGCAGAGGGCTTGCAGGCTCTGGGACTGTCCAACAGGGTGTCACCGTTGTCATTTTAGGTTCACTAGCTCCACCTTTGTGGCTATTATCTGTCCTTGATGCAGGCTTTTGTCAGGCTCTCGCTGGTGTGAACTTCACAGCGGACAATTATCCAGCAGTCCATGTGGCAAAGTGTAGATGCTGAGGTGTTTTAGTTATTAGTAAAAAATTCAAAAGACTGAGATCGTGAACAAATAATATGAGTTTAATACAATAAATGCAGTATATATAAAGTATATGTGTGTATGTGTAATATACATACTGTACAGTAGCATTAAAAAAGCATTACATTTTAATTACATTATAGCATTACTAAACAATGATATACATAATGCAATTAATATGTATATATATATATATAAATTTGTAATTATAAAAATAATTTATAATAACATATAGTTTTTTTTATTATGTTAACATTTTAATTTTAATTTAATATTTGTAACATTACTAGCTATTTATTTGAAAAAAATTACACCTATTTTGTATTTTAAAAATGTTAGAAGGCTCCCTGTGTATTGTACAGAGAATAAGTTGCAGAGACAGTTTATGAGACATATAAACACATTTATTTGTAAGCAAGATGGAAATTGCAGCTGTAACATACCCAAATTTTATCTGAAGTAAATCAGAATAAAAACAGCCTTATTGGATGCCTAAATGTTATTGGTTGGCTGTCTAACTGGCTACAGATTTAACCATAAACAAGATTTATTTGCACTAGTCAGTACCCTTGTTTGCCAGACTTCATTAACCCAACACTAATGCTAATCAATACTAATCGCTAATAGTTAATCACACCTAGAAGCTGTGAGTCAACCATTAATTCAATCCCACCAAAGATTTTATTGAACCGTGAACTGAGTCAAAAAGATCAATTTTGCTTTGATTGACAGAGAATGGGCAAATCCGGCAGTACCTGTGTCTTTGTCATAGCTCAACCTAGAGGGCACAGGAGCGATTTCAGTCTAGTGAAGGGGAAATGAACGCTCTGAACACGCAGGCTGGCATGTGCTCAAACCGGCACGCCAGAGGCTCGATGGGCACAGCGTGCCAACCACGCTCGCAAACCCGGTGACCTTGGCAGTCTCAGTGGAATGAACCCCTTCCTCACCGTACAGACAGGCTTGCTTATTCCCGTCGAGCGACTGAGAAAAGAGGAAGAGACAGAAAGATGCATCGGGAGAGGATTTGCACATGCTATAAATGTGAAGAGGACTCGTGGGTCAAGGCCTTTTGTTTTGGCTGGGTGTGTGTGGTACTTCACTGACAGGCTTTTAATGGCTCTTTTGAAGAAAACAAGCTCTCAGGTTTTGCCCACGGCCTCTCAACACTCAAGTGTTGTGATGTGGCTGGGGATGGAGCTTTAACAGACTTCAAACAGACTTTCCTTAGGCTAGTGGGTTATTAAAATGGGTGCTGTCTACTTCTTTTGGCTACATGTCAGTGTAGAGACGTCATGAATATGCCGTGACAGATTGCCAATAAGCCTGGTCTAAATCCCACAGATCTATTAAAATGAAGTTTCCTGCTCATCATTCAAACTAAATGATTATCAAAAGGAGGTGTTTAAGATTCTTTTGTGTATTCATTTAAGGTTCTTTCCTGTTTTTGTGCTGCAGGCATATATCAGAAAAGTGTTCTTAAAATACAGTTTAAGTAGAAATTTTTACTGGCATTTTTTTTATTTATTTTTTGTTTTATTTAAATTTATCTTTTTATTTTGTTGTTGCATTAGACATTCATTCAAATTAAAATGTTTAGATTTATTTTAATATTTAAAAACATTAGTTATATATTAGGGGTGGTAC
>JAUMHP010000072.1:13918143-13950834 GCA_032361065.1 Enteromius trimaculatus | reverse complement strand
ATAAATGAATCCAAAATGCGTAAATCCTAAATAAATAAATAAATAAATATTTGTTAAAATATTTTGGAGCAATGGATTGATTTTATTTTATTTCAAACATTTAACATTGTTAAATGTGCTTAAAATATTAGCAAATTACATTTAGTCATTTGGTAGTATGGCTGTGTGTTGAGTGACTTTTCCTGATGCAATTCAGCTCATTCCTTCAGAATCAAACCCTTGACCTTGGCGTTGTTTGCACTGTGTAAAAGAATGCTCGTCAGTTTTGCAGCGGACCATTTCTGCAGCTACAGTCAGTAGAGGCACCGAGGAGGAAGTTGTCATTGTTGAAACAGTGTGTTTACACAAATCCTTTATTTGAAAGCTAAATCTTTCATGATACACATCACCACTGGGATTGCGGTGACAGTTAAGGAACTGACATTTACCAAACAAACATAAAAAAATGCCTTTTTAATTTCTCATATTTCTGACTTGCAGAGTTCAAGCTAATCTCTGTTTTTTAACCTCCCAGAGCTCTGCGCTAGCACTTTGATGTGGGAAAGCTTGTAATGCTTAATGTTACTTTTGCTCTGATTACCATGCTAATGTTGGGCTTCGAGCAGAGGTTGTAGGAAATAAACTATTCTATACAGTACTGAAGTAAATTAGAGAATCTGTAGCCTCTCTTTTCTCTCGAAAATCCGAAGGCTTTTGAGGGGCCACGTTTTATTGATGCAGTAGTGGAATTGTGGGTGTGCTTTTAGAAAGCTTTGTTGAGCTCTCAGTTATAATGTCTCCCTCAACCCCAAGTTAGAAGGGAGTCTCAGTACTCCTGAATCATGAATCATCATGATAGCCCTGCTAATGTTTCAGGTCACTGGTAATCGTAGCCTCTGGCTAACCTCGACCTAACCTGCTGAACCCAGCCAAGACAAAGCTGTTCAGGCATGAACTACATCCTTTTGTATGTGGGGACGTCAGGAGTATAAATCAATGCCAGGGCAAAAAAGGAGTCAGAACTTTTTAAGAATTTCGGGAGGATTCGTTGTGGCGTTGTGGAATGTGTACAAGATGAATGGCGTTGGATGAGTATGGAGAAAGTGTGAGTGTTGGGGAAGTTATTCCAAAATAGTACTAAGTTCTTTTTTTTTTGGTACAGCAGATTGCAGCGGTGTTACTGAGTAGCTAGCTATCACATTAACCGTTATTAGGCATGGATTGAACCCTGTGTTTTTGAATGAAAATGGAGAGCTATTCTTACATCGGACGATTCAGTCCCTTCTTAGGGGTGTTCACGGTTTTGGATTCAGCTACTGTAAATGCAGCACAATGGAATAGAGCAGGCTATTTTTAACTTGACACACCAACTGAAAAATACTTCTGCCTGTACTATTAAAAAAAGATGTGAGACACAAAACAACGGAGGAAGATGATGGGGGGTTTCCCACTGCAAAAACACTGAATGTCAGAGGCGTCAAATCAGCTAGAATAATGAGTCAAAGTGGTTGTTTCATTTTTGCAAGTATTTATGATGTCCTGCATTTCTGTTTATTCTGATTGGAGCCTGCAGAGAAGCACATAGTTTGTGTGTAGCGCCGAGGATAGTTTTTGATTTCATGCTTTTGGAATTACTGCTGTTCTTTGAGAAAATTGATATTAAAAGCAGTGGTTGAGACATACTGGATCTTCAATAGCTCATTTTGATACTGATGTCTTGAGCCGGGTGGGCCGATATAATTCCGTATAAATGAGCCCTTATTTTATACAATATTTACTCAAAATTGATATTTAAAAAACAATTCACAAACTGATACTTGAATTTTCTTTTAACGTTTTGAAACACTTTAAGGCTGTAGTTACCATCATATAGAAAGAAATTATTAAATAAAACAACTCTGTTATGCTAAGTATGAAAACAAAATTGCTTCAAAATCAAACTGAAACCTAATGTGTTATTCAAAAATGTGAAGCACAGTTCATATAGACACTTTTGTCACCATGGATCTTAATTTTATATTAAGCCAATCATCTGTTACGCTATTAATTCAGCCAATTACAGTACAGACAGAACATCTGGCTCTAGTAATATCATGTTGGCCAGTAACATTTTTTTAAATAGTAATATTTTGGTGCCACACACAAATACACATTCATGCTGTGTTTAAGTACATATTGCCCTGTGGCAAATTTACGTACGTATTTAGCAACCGAACAAGTCTTTTGATAGTGACTGACTGACATTAATACTCAGTTTCTAAAGATCTCGAAGACTTCAATTTAGTAACACAAAGCCCTCAAGCTAAAATGGTCCGTTTCCCTGCTGCTTTTGGCTTCTCAGCTCTTTATTTAAACGAGGAAAAAACTTTGCACACAAACGAGAATAGTTTATTTTGGCTCAAAGCTATTTTACGCTTACTCTTCCACATGAAAGCCTTTTGAAATGTTCTGCCGATGCAAAAATATCATTAAGGCCTCATGCTGCAGATTGACGAAGACAGATTTCCATTGCGACAAATCCAGACTGTCAGAAACATTTCAGGTAATCGCTTGTTCTTGTGGCTGTTTCCCTCTAGACGTGGAGCACAAGAAGGACGAGGGTGGGGACTCTGCGAAGAATGAGGTAAAACCGTCTTCCTGTTTGTGACATATGTCTGCATGTTTGTGTGTTTCCATCTGTGAAAATTCAACCTTTCCGTTAATCGCTCGAGATCTCCTGAGAAACTTCCTGAGAAGATGGAGCCTGTTTGTCCAGCCACTTGATGAAAAAAATGGTACCCTAATGGTGAAATATCAAATACACTTGGTCCTCTGCTTAAAAACAAGGGTCCCTGTTCTCGTCGGGTCGCTCGAATCCTCTTCGTACTGATGATTAGTTTGAGAGTCCCCCACCAGCCCATTCGCGGAACGCTTCAAAATCATTCGCAAACCACCTACTTCCTTCCATCATTTAGGATCGCTTAGATAGAAAAGCACACTAAACCGGAGAGAGAAAAAAGTCGTTAATTTTTTCTTTTCCTTTTTTTTTTGCTTTTGTCCCTTTAAACAGGGAGCTCGAGGGAGGCTCCGTGGGGGAGTGGGCTGGGAAGTCAGCCTCCGTCAAAGACCCATGCCCAGAGTAACCTTCCAGGCCGGTGACCCTTATTACATTAGCAAGAGGACCAGGGAGGAGTTGCTGGCCAAGTGGAAGTTGGAGGTGAGTACCACTGCTCGCCACTTTCCCAGAGGAAGAGAGATAGGATAGCCTGTCAGCATTTCCATTATGGCAGGAACGTTTGCCAGGACGACGGCTTCCCGAATAGACTCTGTGAAAGCCAAGTGTATTTGATGAGTCATTTGATCTCGCATGAAGGTACCATTTATTTCATGAAGCATCTTGCTGGCTTCTTCTTACACCGAACATCTAGTGGTTTACTCATTATAACCATGCACAGACACGTCTGTTATGAATGCAGTGGCCAGTCTGAGGTTTTGTAGCAGTCTGATCCACAGATAAGTTGGCCAGTATTAGATTTCAAGTTTATCGGTAATTAATATCGGATATTTAATTTAGTCTATTTTGCTGTTGTTTTTAATCCTTTTTTAAATGATTGAAGAAAAAAAAAAATATATATATATATACAAAATATTTGAAATGTTTATCTTTTCGGTATCAGTATATCGGTAGATATATATTAATCAACTTATCGGTATTGTATATACCTAGTTGTGATTGCCAGAGTGTTTTTGTGTGGACAAAAAAATAACAAGACTGGACACTTGTTGCTCCTGGTTAGGATCAGGTTCATTCCTAGCATGGGACAGGGCCAAGTGTAAGTAGAGGATGCAGGGCCCCATTAAAAGGTTGGCCCATTTGCACTACCCTACAAACAGCCACAGTTGGCCTTTGTACTGTTTAATTGTAAATTATTAATCTGTTTCACTAATTATTGGAGATATCTTGAATTATCCAAGATCAAGAATGTGACATTTGAGGAAGAAAGGTTATATCATCGGATTGTTTTTGTCTTAGTCTGAGTCATGTTGAATTTTTATAAATTTTTACATAAACATGCAGAGCTGAAATTGTTGTGATGTGTCTTGACTTGAAGGTGAAGTGTGATTTCTGCTCTACTATTGGCATTGAAACAGGTTTCCAGAACACCTGGATTATACAGATAGTCCCACCCCAGGGTTGCTTTTTAATTAAATCTAATTAAATCCAGTTTAATATAATGGGGCAGTCATGGCCTAATGGATGGGGAGATGGATCACAAAACTTCCATAACTAATCAAAAAGATCTCAATTTGTGTTCCAAAGATGAGTGGAGGTCAGGTTTGTAATTAAAGACAGGATTTTCATTTTTGAGTGAACTGTCCCTTTAACACCCATTGCTGTAGTGAAGCTCTAGTATCATCGCAGGTACAGGTGGTTGACAGTTTTTCTACAGTGCTGCTTGGTGAGAACTGCTCTGTTACATAACATTCTTTTTCCTCGGTAACCAAAGGGAGCCGACCAATCAACATCAAGCTCCCCCCGCCCCCATATTTTTTTCCCCAGCCCTCGCCACACTGTGTTTGAGGATAAGCCATAAAAGTGTCAGAGATCCCAGAAATACGGCCAAATTAGCCGGACACACAGTTGTCTCGTGAGTGGACATCGTAAAATTCCACAGAAATGGGCGTTTCGCATTCTTCACGCAGAGAGCAGGAATCCTCCACCGGGAGCCTGGGAATTTTTTTTTTTTTTTCTCTCTGAATAGGCACATTGTGGAAGAGCGCAGATCGTAACATGTCATTTCTCTGTTTGCTCTCCGAAGGTCTGTGCAGTCATGTTTTCTCAAAGCAGCTCCACACCGGACACAACATTGCAGCAGGAAGCTCTATTGAAAGGGACCTTGACATGTTTCCTTCCTCTGGCTACGAGGCCTGAGCCGCATACAGTCAGCAGAGCTTTGTTAGCATTGAAGGGGTGGCCCTAAGGGCTGTGGGGGGGGGGATAAAACCCAGCCTGCTTTCACTTTCTGTGAGCGAAGGGGATCATGTCTCTTTACTTTTTTTTTTTTTTTTTTTTAATAAGTGCCCAATGCTACAGTAGATTCCTCTTTCCCACCCCATCCCATTCCCTTCACTCCTCCCCCTCTCCCCTCACTACTCTCTCTGCGTTGGAAATGAACTCCGTACTATGGATATAAGGGTGAAGATGAGGTTTACAGCGAATTTCCAGCGCTGCTTGCAAGACAGCCTCCTGGACAGCCGCCAACATTCTGCAAGTCCTCTCTAGCCAACCAGAATTCCTGTTGGGAACCACCTGACCCTGAATTCCCAGACAAAGAAATGTTCATGCTTTCTGTTTTTTTTTTTTTTTCTTTTTTTTTTTTTTTTGTAGCGGTCTCCACTGTGCCAAGAGTGGGACAAGGAAAAAAAGCGACTCACACGTTGGATTTAAAGTGCCGAGTGCAGGCGTGTATGGGTAGGTCGGTTGGCTTGTTTGTTGTTGATAGCGCAGGGGACAGTGCATGTCTGAGTAGACTTGCTGGAGGAGGAATATGCTGACTTCAGGTATTTCCAGGAGACTTGTTACGGACCATCTGCCCACGGGTAGCTTAAAGGAAACCCATCTCTTTAAAACCAGAGTGCCGGACTGGGCATAAAACATTGCAAGTACAAGAAAAAATGCTTTGCTTAAAAGGTTTTTTTTTTTTTTTTTTCTAGCAGGGGGATAGCAGAGAGCTGAATGTATTTCCTGTTTTACTGCCTCTGTAGGATGTAGTGCATAGGGCATATCTTTGGCTTTGTTCACGTTTGAAAGTTTACACTTGGATTTTAAGTGTGCCGTGATCTGACAGTGTGCTTTTTGTGGTTATTTATATATTAGGGATTGCAGAGGCGTAGCATGTTTTAGCTCAAACTAATGCTTTTAGGCTTGTTTTAAGAGGAAAGTTTTGCTTTTGATCTTGAAAACAAAGGTAATATGCTTTTTTCAGTCGGTCAGATTTGGGTTGGTATCACAAACGTGTAAAACTTGCAGCGGTTGTCGCTTGTGTTGAAACGGAAATGCGGTGCGTGTCTTTTTAAGGATATGCAAATATGAATGAACCGGCTGAACCCGGGAACCGCGTGTGATTAGTGCGCTGCCAGCGCTTGCTCGTACTCTGAGTCAAGGCTGCACAGACTGAAGCAGGCAGACTTTTGCACTTCAGCTTTTAAAGATTCATTCGCAATTTAAGGAAATAGCAAATCTTAGACTGAAATTGCTTTGAGCAGATCTAAGTGAACCAATAAAGGGAAGGCTTTAAAAAACTTAGACTAAGACTCATTTAGCATGCCTGACCTTTGCTGCACACAGAGTCTTTAATGGACCCAGTACAATCGCAAACTAAGTGCAACCTCTATTCTCTGAACTTGGGAGGCTAAAAAGTGAACAGCCTTTGTTCGGTCTCGCACAAAGTCACATCAAAATAAATGCGATTGTCACACAGTGGCGATAGCCATTCATCCCCTGCCTGTTGGAATTTCAGTGTGCCCTGCTGTGTTGCCGGAATTTGAATTAAATCACACTGTTTCCTCTTACTGTTCAAAAATGTTTAAGGGAACAGTGTTTATTAAACGTTTGTTTGGATGGCTTTCATAATGTTTTTATGTGCTGCACACTGACTGTCCATCAGCTGTGCTCAACAAGTTTTTAGCTTTATATAAGGTGGCCTTAACTACTTTGTACTTACGTCAAAATATTACGTAAATTATGTTTATATTGTATTGCAAAACACTTTGAGGTGGGATACGGGTAAGGTTAGGGACAGGTTTGGTAGAATGGGTTTAAGGGTGGGTTCATGTGTAAGAGATGGGTCAACAGTGTAATTATAAATGTAAATAGATAATTACAGATGTAGGTACATATAGGTATATTTACAAATATAAGTACACTGTATAAACATGTATGTACACGATAAGTGCATGGTACCAAATGATTAATTCAAATGTTAGTACGTAGTAGTTAAGGCCACATAATATAAAGAGTTACCAAAATAATAATATACTTTTTTATAATTGTGCATAATCTTGTTAAGGAATAGTTATTTTAAACTAGCATATTTTAACCTTTTCTAATTTGCGATAATATTAAAGACATTTGCCTGCGCTTATTAATAGCAATCTCACGCGTGAAATGTCCGTCTGCTCTGCACATATTTCATTTATATATTTTTTTCATTTATATATATATTTGTTTTTTATAAAAATAAAAACAAAACGTACCGATAAGAGTAGCGTTAAAGTACCGATAAGAGTAGCGTTAAAGTACCGATAAGTGGTATCGATAAAAGCAGTAATACTGTAAAAACCTTAATGATACCCATCCCTAATGACTTATGCTCACCAGTGGATCCTCTGCAGTGAATGGGTGCCGTCAGAACGAGAGTCTAAACAGCTGATAAAAACACCACAATAACATCAGTAACAGTGAAAGGATACATGTTTGTAGAAACAGTTCCATTGAAAAGGCTTGTTTAACTTCAAAACATGTATGTCAGTATGTCATCTAAAATAACACTTCTTTTAGTGAAAAAGCTTTTTTTTCTGAATCAGGAGAGAACTATACACAGATAATATACTGTTTACAAGTGAAAACAGTTAAACAAATATGGAGGTGGACAAATGTGGATGGATGGACTTCTTCACTGGAGGAAGCATTATTATGGATTGGTATTTTGGCCAGAAGCGACAGTTTAATTTTCTTACAAACACACATCTTTTCACTTCACAAGATGTTAAGTGATGGACTGGAGTTATGTGGATTACTAGTGGATTATTATGAGGATTTTATAAGCTATGTGAATAACAACAGCTTCATTCTGACGGCACCCATCCACTGCAGAGCATCCATTAGTAATCAAATATAATGCTACATTTCTCCAAATCAGTTAATTAATCTACATCTTGAATAGCCTGAGGGTGAGTACATTTATACTTGCAGGCCTATGTGGTCATTTTTGCTATCATTTTTAGTTAAAATAATATCAATGTATTAATTATTTCTTGAAATATTAATATTAAGCAATTATATGTTTCTTCCTTCCCTAATGAAGCGATCTTGTATATTATGCGCTGTGACATAATACTGATTTATTTGTCACTTTCAACCCAAACTAATGCTTCCGAAGCAGTCATTCTTGAAATGTTGTGTTCATCCTACTGTAGGTCAAAAAACTCATCAGTTTGCCAGCTTGCTGATGTCAGCATGTTGACATGTTTAAATGATCCCAGTTAGCTACTAAAATGCGTAAACATATGACAAAATGAATGAGATAGTAACAATGGTCTGACATAGGACACATGAAACTTACATTAGCTGGCCCCAAAGTCTCCTATACTACCCTCAGGCTGTCCTTATGATCATAAATCATAAGTATATCATAAGTTTTTTTTTTAAGTAATGCTGTCTTTTTATTCCTACAGTATGTCTTACGAACAACACATTGAAATGCCTATCATGCAAAATAATAGGCCTACAGGCTTCCATGTGCAGTAGCTGATCATAGAATTGAATCGAATCGTCATGGTATATAAAATATTACAATAAGGTTGGATGAAAGAATTTGCCAGAGGAGCTTTCTTGGAAAAGAGGCTCCGTTGATCATTGTAATGTGGAGAGCAGCTTAAGGCCATGGGTGTTTCCTTTCAGATATAGGTAGTGCTCCTAAAGACTTGTGCCTGTCCTATAATACAGCACACCAGCTTTAACATAAACCCTCTCTCACACGGTTACCCTTCTTACCTTTCAGTATTGGATTTATGTGGACTGTGTATAAGAGCTTTAACTGAAGAGGTTAGTTTATCACTTAGCTCTGTAAGCTTCTGTATTATTCTGTGTGGCAATTTTTGGCTGAAGTGAAAGTACTGCATTATAAATAGCATTGTAATACATCCACATTTTTAGTCCCATATTGGCTTAAAAGTAAGTTTTATTAAAGCTGATGCTGAGATTTGCATCTCATTACTTCAGTGGCTTGAGGATATTCTTTGTTAGTTAGAAATGTAAGACTAGTGCTAGTTTCAGAAAGATTTTTTTCTAAATGCATCTCAAGATCTGTGTTTTTAGTTTTTTAAATTAGCTTTTAATATTTTGGACAGCCTATAAATGTGACTCTTTTAGCTTTTCATGCTTTTTAATTATCTTTAAATGCATTTATTCTGGAAATATTTATGGAGATTTTTTTTTAAGTGATTCCAGCTTTACAGATTACTGTAATTGTTGCTGTTTGCAGTTGTATTTTTTTTCTTAGGACAATTGTAAATACACTGGTTATCTGGTTATTTTAAGCTCTGTTGTGGATGACATACTGCTTGTATCTCATGTTATTTCTGAGCTGGGCCGTGTGTTTGTGGCTGACAAAGACTGTAAAGTACTGTACTCCTGAAACCCTCCCCCTTTCCTTCCTTCTCGTCTCCCTCTCCCTCAATTTCAAGTGCCAGACTCGCTACAGTGAGGCCCCCGAAGAGGGGCATTTACAGCTGAGAAAAAAAAAAAAAAAAACACCTCCAGAAGCAAATCTCCACTTATAGCCGCATTGCTTTCCACTCCTCCCCCAGATTTTAGGCAGTCAGTTTTTTATTGATTTCTTTATTTTTGTGAAATATAAATAACTCGTCCCTTCTTCCTGAGTCGACATTCTTCTCTCCCCGTCACTGTACAGTTTGATACGCAATAGTTGCCTGCAGTATTGGCTAGTTCTGTCATTATCTATGTTAGCTTTGACAACTAAAGGAGGGTTGTCAAGCTAGTGATTAGTTATGTGTGGGTTTTATATCAAAAGCAGGCATTTTTACTCTTCATCAGTCACATAGGGTGAGTTCGGCTTGTTGTGTGGAATGTAAATTGTGTACGTTTAGAGCGAACAGAGCCGCAAAGATGTGAGTTGAAAAGTCGTGGGTAGCTCAAGATAATATTTTCTTTAGATAAGGGTTTCAGATTTCAATTATACTCTGATTAAATCCTGTTTATAAGCTTGGTTTAAAATGATTGGACTAAGATTACATTAATGATAAGCCACTGGTGTATGACAGAAAATCTTATATTTGATAAGCAGACAGCAGACACCATGTAGTAACTTTGGTAGAAATTTGACCAAAAAGGCTTTATATCTTAAATAACAGTGATGTGATGTCTAGTATTAAATGTAGTGATTTAAATGCTTTCGAAGTGAAAGGTATTGCATTAATTTAAACAAATCTTAACAAATTAATGGATACAGTATGGCTTACAACTATACACACACACACACACATATATATATTATTGGGGAAGTATATAGAGCTTAACAGAGTCAGAAAACAGTGTAAATCTATTTGGTACATAAATATATCTGATATGTCTGGTATAAACGGTCCAGCAACATCTCAGTGTTAATACCATTGCATTATATGTAACAGTGGTTCTCAACTTTTGTGACTCCCCAATTGTCAAAGTCAATATTTAAAGGAGTCTGCACAGGCTGTAATAATTTATCTTGTAAATCCATTGAAATGAAGCAAAAATACATGCAAATAATTAATAATGCTTAACGATTTTAAACTTTAGAACATTGTTTCTTTAAATGAAACAAAAAATAAATATTGCACTACGGGGAAAAAAAAATGCTGAATTTGTTTCAGACATTTTTGTAACTTTGTAAAAAAAACAAAAAGTGAAAAGTAAAAACTTCTAACACGTATTTAAGTACAATATGGAGTCCCCCAAGGCTCTGTATTATGTCCTCTGTAGTTTTCCTAGTCCCAGAATGATTAGATGTCTCCCTATTTAACACAATAATAAACTGATGAGTTGAATAAGACAAATGAAACATTCTAGTGGAAACCTCAGAAAACTTTACATTAGCTTTCGTTGTTGTGTTAATAATGCAGCTGTATATTTTCTCTATAGCACATACCCCAGTTGAATTAAGGAAATTGAAGAGAGGGTACAGTGGCCAGCAATTCTGACGAACAGCTTATATCCATTGAAACATTGCAGCTTAAATGCAGTCTGGGCCTAAATAATTGAATTGTTGTATCATTTTATACACTTAATGACCTGAGCATTACACTTGATAGCAATTTGTCCTTTCAAAACCACAATTTTTTTTTCTTCAACCTAAGAAATATTGCTGTTGCTGGTTGATTTTGTAATGACACGAATTACGAAAAGCGCTACGCAAATGAAAAAATTAGACATCTTGCAGCTCCCTTGGAAGTTTACTTAGGCTCACTTGCAAACTACTGGTATATACCATCACACCGCCCAGTACTGCAGAGATAAATACATGCACATATGCACAAAACCGCTTGAATACACTTAAATACTCTTTCCAAAGTAAACCGCTGTCAAAGACAAACAGCCTGGCACATATGGCCCAGCTCATCGGAGCAGCCAGTGAAGCTATACAGATATTTATAAACTACAGTGGGGCTTCTTGATTTGAGGCCACATGTTTCTACTCCGCACTCATCCTGTCTATTCATGCACACTCATGAGCTCTTGGCTCCAGAGCTCCCCCCCCTCCCCCGCCTTTTGCGGGCTTATATGAATGTATAGCCACCATAATGAAGGGAGTGAGCTAAAGAGAGACATAGGGAGAGCTTTCTCGGGATGAATCCAACCGCTTTCTCTGTACACAGACGCACACACAGGCGACACTGCCAGGTTCACGTGTGTGTGAGTGAAATCGGAGACGGAGCTGGACCCCAGCAGCAGAGAAAGTACAGCTGTGAAAGAGATTCACGTGCGAGTGAGAGAGAACGAGAGGACGAGAGAGGTGCAGCTGTTAGGGATTTGCTGTGAGCTGCTTAAGTCATGGCTTGGCTCGTGTCCTCTGTTTTTGACCTAATAGCTTAGAGTCAGGTTGGACAAACTCGCTGAACTCTCCAGCACGCATCCATCTCCGCCATGGGGGGAGCTCTCATTGTTAACCAAGTGATCGCACACAGCTTTCACCGCAATGAAAAGAGGACTGTTTTCACAGGTTTCTGCCACTTATCACTCTCAAAGGGGCGGCACTTGTGCTTTATCAAAAGGATGGGGATATTTGTGTTGGCACGTGGGATTAAAGTACTATAAACAAACCGAGCAGTCACCATTACTCCGAACTGTGCTATTCTCAGGAAAGCCACTGCTGTTCCATGTGCTTTACCTCCTCCTCTTCCTGTCCCGCTGTTCCCTACGTTGCAGGCAGAGAAGAAGGCGAATCTGGTGTCTGTGATGAACTCAATGGAGGACCATGGCGAGGTAGAGTCGGAGCCTCAAAAAGACAGCTCCATAATCCCCGTCCCACTACTCTTTCCTCCACCGACGCCGCCAACACAGCAGCAACCGCCACAGCCTCAAATTCAACCTCAGACCAACCTCAAACCCCAGCCTTCTCCCCAGCAACAACCTCCACCATTCCAGCAGCAGCAGCAGCAGCAACCTACAGACCCAGCCTCTCCAAACGTTGCCACCACCCCAGAGCCGGTGTCTATTGGGGACGGAGACAAGATCTCACCCAAGTCCACTGAGTCGGAGTACGAGGTACGGGTAACTTCCTCATGATCTTGGTGGTTTGAGGTTGATCGTTTAGAAATATTACAGGATGTAGTCATTCTGTGGTTTGGGTGGTTGGTTCTGCAGTTGTGGCTTAATTGGTTAGCTGGGTAAGTTTTGGGATAAATGTGGGATTTGGCTTTTTCAAATTCTGCTTAAAGTTGATTTCTGACCTTTGACACCTGCTTACTAATAGGATAATTATTCTCTGAGAAATCCCCGGATTATGCAATGTTATCCTGAAAGTTGTCTGGATAACCAGATTTGAAATACAGGTTTAAACAGTGGGGCCTGTTTTCTGCTGGAGGGTTTGTTTATATGCAGTCTGGGAGCAGTTTGAAACTATTTTAAAGCTATTGTCATACAGCTCTTCGCCTAAAAGGTTTAGTTCACCCAAAAAGGACATTTCTGTCATTGGTTTCTCTCTTGTTCCATGTCCGTGAGACTTTTGTTCATCTTCAGAACACAAATAAAGATATTTTTAATGACATCCAAGAGCTTTCTGACCTTGCATGAACAACAAGTGAGCTGACACGTTCAAGGCCTAAAAAGGTAGTAAAGACATTGTTAAAATAGTCCATGTGACATCAGTGACTCAACCTAATGTTTTGAAGCTACAAGAATACTTTTTGTGTGCAAAGAAAACAAAAATAACATTTTCTTCTCTTCCGTGTCAGACTTTGACATGTGTTTATGAGAGAACCGTGACACACGTGCATTCCTCAAGGTGCATCAGAGACATGGGACAATTAACAGGGACAAGAAGAATTTTTTAATTTTATTTGAACACAAAGTGTTCTTGTAGCTTCATAAAATTAAGGTTGAACCACTGATGGCACATGGACTATTTTACCAATGTCCTTACTACCTTTGAACGTATTGGTCTTGAACGTGTCAATTGTGTAGCTGTCTATGCATAGTCAGAAAGCTCTCGGATTTCATCAAAAACATCTTAATCTGTGTTCAGAAGATGAATAAAGGTCGTTTGGGTTTGGGATGGCACGAGGGTCAGTAATTAATGATAGTGTTTAAATTTTTGGATCAGCTATCCCTTTAAGATGAAGTCATTAGTGGAGCTTCTGTAAAATTAGGTGGGCAAAATACACAGCCCTGGCAAAGTGTGGTTTTGGATGATATCAGCATAAATAAAGACGATTGTCCAACTAGTGTGAATCGTCTTTAAGAAATGTTTCAGGAGGCTTGGAGTAATATATCAAGTCAATGTTTGAATAAACTGACAGCTCAGATGCCCAGGTTATGAAAAGTTTTAATAGCTGCTAATGGTGAAAATTGAAATGATTTGAAAAAGTTAGTATTTTCTATAACTGTGTATGTAATAAAATATGTTTGTGTTGTCCCTAATCAGTGCAAAATTATCACAATATTGCCAATATTGTCCAAAACCCCACTTTTTTAGGGCGTTTCCAAACTTGGAGGGCAGTGCTGGTTCAGTCAGTAGTACAGAGATGAAGCACAGCTCACACAGAAGACACTTTCAAACCAAGTAGCTGATCATATCGACCAACTCGAAACCTCTGCAAAATTTGTGTAGGAAACTCACAGTTCATGAAAATTTGGTAAATGATTTAATTGTCACCACCTCTTTAGACTTAAATGTTCAAAGCAGGCTTGTGAGGGTGGTTACACCAGAAGAGCAAAGCTACAATAAAACTTACAGAAACTTGCAAAACACTTGCAGTTGAAGTGTCTAGATTAAAGTTTGTTTGTTTATAAAACTTTCCAATAGGGTTACCATACAGGCTGAAAGGCAAGACCGGTAATTTGTTAAGCTGATCCATCCTGTGTTTATATATTGCAGGATGGCCGAGGTTTCGGCATTGGTGAGCTTGTGTGGGGAAAGTTACGAGGATTCTCCTGGTGGCCTGGCCGGATTGTATCCTGGTTAATGACTGGACGCAGCCGGGCGGCTGAGGGCACTAGATGGGTCATGTGGTTCGGTGACAGCAAGTTTTCTGTGGTAAGTTTGTATTCCCTCTTACTGAAGTTAAATCTTAAATGAATTACTTACATTTTCAGGAAACAATGAAATTTAAAGTGACAGTTCAACCAAACAGGACAATTCTGTCATCGTTTATTCACCTTCAAGTTAGAAACCTGTATGAGTTTCCTTCTTCTGTTCAACACAAAGGAAGATATTTCAAAGAATGCTGGACCAAAATATCTTCTTTTGTATTCAACAGAAGAAACAATATTCATACAGGTTTGGAACAACATGAGGATGAGTAAATACTGACAAGATGTTAATTTTAGATGTAAAAGATGTTAAAATATGTTTTAGATGTTAAAAGATGTAAACTGTCCCTTAAGCTTATGTGGCAGAATCTCTTGACAGTAAGGGACAAATCATAATTTTCCCTGTTTTCTTCTTTTTTTGGTCATTAGAGGTTGTATTGTAACCTGAAACATCCCTCTAAATGTTTCATTTCATTTTTTTCCCTCGGTAGGTCTGTGTCGAGAAACTGTTGCCTTTAAGTTCCTTCCACAACGCCTTTCACCAGCCAACCTACAATAAACAACCAATGTACAAGAAAGCCATCTTTGAAGTGCTACAGGTAAGAATTAGTTTGAGGTGCAAATTGAGGATTGAACAAATCAGATCTTCTCTAGTTTATTGTTGCATTCCAAGCACAAATCTCCCTCTGAAGAAAATGTTTAAATGGCTTGCTTTGCAGGTAGCCAGCACTAGAGCAGGCAAAACCTTCCTCACATGCCCGGAGAGTGACGACACTGACACTTCTAAGTCAGTAGACATGCAAAACAAACAGATGATTGAATGGGCCACGGCAGGATTTCAGCCCACAGGACCTAAAGGTCTGGAGCCGCCTGAAGGTAAGACTGCTGTTGTTTCATACTGATATCTGGAAAATGCCAAGCTTGTCGAAAGGGATAGTTCACCCAGAAATTAAAATTCTGTCATTTACTCAATTCCATGTGCTGTTATTTTTTTAGTAATACACAAACAGAGACTTTTGTTTCTTTTTTAGTGGAACACAAATTTACAGTCTATAATGACCTCATTTGTTTAAGGGACAGTTTAACAAATTCTGTCGTTAATTACGCACCCTCATGTCATTCCAAACCTGTAAGAGCTTCATTCATCGGTGGGAAGAAGTTCTATTTTTAATGAAATCTGATAACCTTTTGACCCAGCGTCACACGCATGCTCGGAACAAGTATCAAAGGCTGACGTGGAAGAGGAGGAACGCTGAATAAAGTCTTTATTTTTGTGTTCTTTGCGCACAAAATATATTCCCATAGCTTCATAAATTAAGGTTGACCCACTGATGGACTATTTTAACTATGTCCTTACTACCTTTCTTGTCCTCGAATGTACATCTACCTGTTTATGGAGCATCAGAAAGCTCTCGGATTTCATCAAAATATCTACATTTGTGTTCTAAAGATGAACAGGGTTCTTACGGGTTTGGAACAATATGACAGTGAGTAATTAATGACAGAAGATTGCAGACAGAATGATTATAAGCATATGATTTATGTGATGCATCTCTGAATTCATTCTATAGCTTTGTGTGAGAGTCAGAATAAATTGAAGCCGTTATAACCTCCCCTCTAGTGAGCTGTTAACTCAAAAACCATTGTGACTAAATCACTGATTCAGGTGAGCTGAACCTGAGAGCTGAATCAGTGAATGAATTGTTCATTTTAGTTCAAGTTCACCTCAATGAACCAGTTGATAGAGTTCAATTCTTGTGTCGACAACTCATTGGAGTGCAAGGTTTCAGTGATTAATGATGTACAAATATTTGAAATATAGTAACTATAACAAGTCATATGGACCACGTTTATTATCTTTTTTGTTAATGAACTGTTCTTAAATGAAAAAGATATGCATGCAGATTCTTCAAAATGTCACGTTTTGTCAATCACTTCGTTTTTGAGTAATTTCTTTCTTCATCTTTCTCCATGCTAGTAAGTTCGTGCTGAAAGATTCAAAGTAAGTTTTTTGCTAACCAGAAATGTGCAAACCAGATTTCTGATGGACAGTTCCTCGGTTCAGAGATTCTGGAGAATTTTGTCTTTTAAGATCGCTCGTAGATGCTTACTAGATGTTTATCCATTAATCCTGAACACATGCCAGCCTGCCGGGAATTAAGCTCTGTTAATGTTTAAATCAAAACGATCCTGGCCTCCGGTCGTTTACATAGACACACCGCATTATCCATTAACCAATAGCTATACGTACCATTGTGCCTTTTTCAGAGGAGCGTAACCCCTACAAGGAAGTGTATCCAGAGATGTGGGTGGAGCCAGAGGCGGCGGCCTACACGCCCCCACCAGCAAAAAAGCCCCGCAAGAGCACAGCAACAGAGAAACCCAAGGTCAAAGACATCATCGACGAGCGGACTCGAGGTGAGCGGATACTCTCACTGAACCGGGTCAGCGAGTTCAAAGAGTTCTCGCTCGTAAACACACACCCGCACATGCTAAATCAGGATTAGCGCTCTCATCGACTCAGCCGGCAGAGTAAACACAAGAGGGTGTGTCTGGAACCATGACTGGGGTCTCGTCTAATCCTAGATGTGTTTTGTATTGAATTGTGGCACATGTTCAAATGGCACTTTCGCCGACATGTTGTTCATTCGTTGTTGGTATAATACATGCTAAAAATTTCAAAATGACTTCCCATGTTTTAGGGCGGGAAAACCTATCAGCAGTAATAAAGAGACAAGCTGTTAAATCAGCAGGGAGCTTTATTAAACACTCAAGCAGAGGAAAACTGGAGCAGACTTGCACCATCTCCTTTGTGGTTACACGCTGAGCCAAGAGTTTCACATCCCTTACAACAGTTTTGCTAGTTCCAATGGCTTTATATTTCACCTTAGTTATAACACCTGCTTCATATTTAATCAAAAACAATTAAAAGGTGGTACAATAAAAATCTTTTAATTATAGTAATACATAATATACACTTAAAAGGTCTGTTCTGTTCTGAAAGAGAAATAGTGTAAAATAAATCATCCGCTTTCTGTTTAAATTAGGACTGTCAAATGATTAATCGTGATTAATCGAGAAGATTTTGTGTACATGTGCACTGTGTATATTATGTATATATCAATACACAAACATTTGTATATTTATAAAATGTATGTTTATATATTAAATGCATTTATATATAATATAAAATATATGAACATACATGCATGTAAATACAGGTGCATATTTTCAGAATATATGTTGTATGTTTGTACAGTATATTTATAATAAATATACAAAGTGCACACACGTTATGTAAACTGTTATGAATAACTGTTTGACAGCAGTAATTTAAATATATTTTAAAATGTAATTTATGTGATGATTGTAAAGCGGAATTTTTAGCAGAAATCATAAAATACTGATTTGGAGCAAAAGAAAAGTCCTTTGATAAATAGAAAGTTCAAAAGAAGAAAATGTATAGAGATTATAAATTAAGATTAAAAGTGTCTTTACTGTCACTTTTAAAAAAAAGTTAATTTCTTCACAAAATAAAAAAAATGTTAACGGTGGTGTATTCTTTTTTTTTTTTTAATTGCTGCTTTGATAAAATGTGTATTACGTTCTGAAAATTGAAATTTATGTGAATTTACTTCATTTTACTATACCACTGCACATCATCCAAAAAAGAGGGTTAGGGTTAGCACATCTAATAACTGCTGTTTTGGTGACACTTTTGAACTAATGTTAACTAGTATGATGAACTAGTATGTCTTGAGATGAACAAATGTCAATGTAGCAACTGGAATATTTGACTCTGCACCTTGCATTAATTTTTAATTCAGTTCAGCACTGAAGATTTTCAATTATTCAGCTGTCCACCATGAATTATTTCTGACATATTTTCTATGTAGCACTGCTACAATTAGCATCTTTATATCCTTTAATACAAATTATTACTTTGTTATGTTTTGACTATTAAATAATTTAATTGTTGATGCGATGTAAACCACTGGAATTTCCATTCAATAAGAAGTCAAGTCGAATTAGGCCAAATGTTTAAAACACTTGGAGGTTTTCCAGTTTTAAAATGTTTATTTGTCTGTTGTTTTTCAGAGAGGCTTGTATACGAAGTTCGTCAGAAATGTAGAAACATTGAAGGTATGTGTTAGACATACAGATTGAGATGTGTTTCCTAACTGGCTGTCTGTCAGTGTTTGAGCCTCTGCTCAAATCTCTCTCTTTGAACACTTCCAGACATCTGCATCTCTTGTGGCAGCCTTAATGTTTCCCTGGAGCACCCGCTCTTCATTGGAGGAATGTGCCAAAGCTGTAAGGTAAAAGCCAGGAAATTCCTGCTTCCTACTTCCTTGAGGGCTGCTTTGTGTTTGCCTGATTGTAGTTTTATCATGTACATTCACATTATTGGCAGACTTTTTTGTCTGTCTTTTGAAAACAAATGTTACATTCACGATCGTTGACATTCATTCAAAAAAGTACTGAGGCAATCAAAAAGATGTTGGCTTTAAGTTATGCTAAAGTTAGGATATTACAATATATCTTTAAATATATATTCTACATATTTTTTGTTTTACTGGACCTAATTGCATTAAGTAGGGTTGCTAAGAATATTGGAAGCATGTCAAATATCAAGTTATACTTTTATTTATTTTTAAAATAATTTATCGTATATTGTATGCTTAATTTTTATTTGTCATGCTCTACATTATAATGTCGTGATTACTAAATTGACATTTGATTAAACAGTTTATTTGTTTTATTTATTTAGTGAATAGTTTTAATATCAGCCATAACGTTTATCATTTTAACATTTTTATTTATAATTTTTGTACATTTAATACTGAAAAATAATTATTATATTGCTCCATCCAGAGCATTTAATTGTGAAATACATTATTAGTGATTAATCACATATATTTACTAATGTGTGTGTGTACTCTGTATATTTACATAAATACACACACATACAGCATATATTTCGAAAGTATTTATATATGTATATTTATATTTTTATATTCATATAATTTATCATAATTATTTTAATTATTTTTTAATTATTTAATTTAATTAATTATATTAATATATTTAATATATAAGCGTGACATATTTTTTTTAAAATATATTCATACATATGTGTGTATATATATATATAAATTAAATATACACAGTACACACTCATATTTTATGTAAACCAAAACTCTTCTGAATGCAATTAATTGCAATCAATCACATGACAGCACTAATGAGATATATATTTTAATGGATTGACATTACCCTGCTTGAAACACGATCCGATATAAATACTTAACTATCACCAAACTTTCTCCTCTATTCTTGAACGGTTCTGTAATGGCAAGTGTTTTCCATCCACATATGCCCAGTATTCACTGATACGAGTGAATTAATATTTGATGTGTTTGTTCTTTTATAGAACTGCTTCCTAGAATGTGCGTATCAATACGATGACGATGGCTACCAGTCTTATTGTACTATCTGCTGCGGAGGGAGGGAAGTGCTCATGTGCGGAAACAATAACTGTTGCAGGTGAGACAGGCTGTCTGCAGTGAGCTATGATGTACTATTGACGTTTTCTACCTCAATCCTGCATTGATTCCTCTATTCTATGGTTGTTGTCCTGCAGGTGTTTCTGCGTGGAGTGTGTGGATCTGTTAGTGGGGCCCGGCGCGGCGCAGGCAGCTATTAAAGAGGACCCGTGGAACTGCTATATGTGTGGGCCGAAGGCTCAGTCCGGCCTGCTGGAGCGCCGAGCCGATTGGCCTTGCAGACTGCAGCACTTCTTTGCCAACAATCACGACCAGGACTTTGTAAGTGGCACATTAAAAAGCCCCAAAATTAAAATGATCACCAATCATACCTCAGCAACTGTTACAATGAGACGAGCAAGAATTAGCCTGCATCATTTTCAATGACATAATGTGCAACTGAATGATTCTTTAAATTCATTTTCCACTCGTTTTCTTTAAAAATAGCAAAAGACCCCAAATTTTCAATTAACTTTTTATCACTTCATACGCATTCCTAAAATACACAAACCTTTACCGTCTTTCCTGTGGGACTTTCTGAGCCATGTCTGAGTGAACAGCAGTCAGAATTCTCATGGAAAGTCTGCCAATATCAGTTCAATTTGTAATTCCCAGGCCTGGAGAAGTCACGGAAATATGAAGTAAATATAGATTTTTCTAATCATATTCAGCTCTAGAAAATCACTCTGTTTAAGTGCAGTCTCTATAAAAAGCCCTATCCAGCAATCAGAATTGACCGAAATGGAATCAAATGGAAAGCGCACCAATATGTCTAAAGATGACCAACCCTAATAAATAAGTTGTTCTTATTTCCATTTCACAGCCATAAATACTGCGTTGTTTGAGCTGCTGTGAGCATCAAAACTGGCTTGGTTTACAATATAAATGTGAATGGTTTGAGAGTTTTATGATGCAATTATATGACTCCTAAACCATTTGCTTTCCAGACCATGTGAAAGAGCAGCTTGGCTAACGGCCAGTGTGCTGAAGAGCAGCCAGAGAGTGTTACAGTCACAGCGCTTTGTGCATTGAGTACACATCTTAACCTCATGGAGTTTTAGCTTACACACTGCACTCTTTAAATGGATTACAGGTTAGCGAGCGTTTGTTATTGTTAGCGTCATTGAATACTAAGACGTTCAACAAAGACCACAGATAAGCAGCCACACTTAATCACAAGAAAATGGTTAATGAAACTGGCCGGTGATAGTGCGCTTATTGTACAGGCGCTCAACAATAACCCCTTGTTAGTGGACTGGTTTAACGTAAAGGCTTCTTTGTTGGTTACAGACAGTATGTACAGACAGGTGCTCTTTCATTACCAGAGCAGTGTGCTTTAAAGGCCTCTCTCTCTCTGTTTGTCTTGTGTGTCTCTCGTCCAACCCTTCTTTTTTACTCATCCTTTCTTCTCTTTCAGGAACCGCCGAGGCTCTACCCTCCGGTTTTGGCAGAGAAAAGAAAACCCATTCGCGTCCTGTCACTTTTTGATGGGATCGCAACAGGTTAGTGAAGAACGTCCGCCCTTCCTTTCATCCTCTCAGCAGAAAATAGTGCTGATCACGTTACACTCATCCTGGCTTTTAAAGTGCACTTAGCTTAACTGTTATACTGGCCGCTCGTCGATACTGCTATCCCTCTTACATTCTAATGTGTGATTTTTACAGTGGGGATTAACTGCAATCGCAGTTTTGACCCTTTAGATGCTCCATGTTCATCATTAAAGCATGATTATTATGTGGCGTATGCATATTTGGCGGACAAGTGAGTGATTTATAGGTACGCAGTGAAATTTTCACTATAATATAATTTTAAATTAAAAAAAGAAAGATTGATAAAATGATGCCTGATAATTTTCTCATAACTGTGTCATCTAAGATGTTCAAGCCTTCCTTTTTTTCAGTCAAAAAGAAATCAAAAAGGCTTCAATGGGCATCAAGGGGTTGAAGGTCCAAATTGCAGTTTCAATGCAGCTTAAAAGAGGAATACGGATCTTATATAGAGAAATGATTGGTAATTTTTGAAAAATTCTAGACTTTTAACCACAATTGACTGTCTTGGATTAGCTAACAGACGAAGAACCAACCACATGTGACTTTTCCAACTTGATTACGTAATGCATGAAGTCGTATCGCAGAGTGCAAGGTGACCATTTGCTGTTTAAAGGTATAGATAAGATTTCTGTAGATTAGACATTTATTCCTCAGCCGTGATCATGTAGGGCCCTTTTAAACTGCGACGTGAACCTTCAACCCATTGGTTCCTTTGAAGTTCACTATATGGAGAAAAACACTGGAATGGAATTTACTGGAATTTCTTTTCGAGTGAAGAATCAAAGATGTCTTCGATGGCGTGGATGTCAGTAAATTATCAAGGTTGTTTTACCCCAAAATAAAACATACGTGATCAATTCACTTGACCCTCATGTCATTCCAAACCCGTAAAATCTTAGTTCATCACAATTTAAGATATTTCGAATGAAAACTTGTGACTGTCCCATTTACTGCCAAGTAAATTACGCTATCAAGGTCCTGCAAAGTATAAAAGGCATTGTCAGAATACTCCATCTGCCGTCAGTGGTTCAACCATAATCGTATGAAGCAGTGTGAATACTTTTGCACACGAAGACATGTCTGTCCACATCACCATAGCACCACTGAACGCAAAATGCGTTTCAAGTAATTAATGACAAAATTTTCATTTTGGGGTGGAGTAACCCCAAAATTACAAGAATATCTTGGATGACATGAGGATCAAATCTTAATTCAGGAATGAACTAATCCTTTAAACCTAGCGAGCTACAAACCTGCCGCACGACCACCTCGAAGAATGTGATCTGCCATCTTTGTTAATGGTGCTCAGTTCCGCAGCCGAGATGTGTACTGCTATGAAACTGTCCAATAATTAGCTGAAATAAAAGAATCAACTGAGCTGTAGGTTGTCGTGGTGTTTGTGATTATTCCAGGCCTGCTGGTTCTGAGGGAGCTGGGTATCCAAGTGGAGCGTTACGTGGCCTCAGAAGTGTGCGAGGACTCCATCACTGTGGGCATCGTTCGGCACCAGGGACGCATCATGTACGTGGGTGACGTGAGAAACGTCACCCGTAAGAACGTGAGTATCGTCCTTCACCTCAGTTTACTGAAGTTATTTTATATCAGATCTGCACATTTGGTGGCCATCTTGGTAACTTGGCCTTGGCGCAGAAACTGAAATCTTCATAACGTTTGACCATTATCAATAACTTTTCGGTTAAACTGTCAAGAGTAACAATTTCTCTCATTGTTTTTCCCTGAATGTTAGATAACATAGGTTCCTACTTGACTGTGTTCACAATATTTCATATTGATCAATCTTTTTTTCATTTTTTTTATTTGTCTAATCTGTTCTTCCGTATCATCCACAGATTCAGGAATGGGGTCCCTTTGATCTTATCATCGGTGGAAGTCCCTGCAATGACTTGTCCATAGTGAATCCTGCAAGAAAAGGTCTCTACGGTAGGAGTTTATTCAGCTGTGTGTTCTAGCCTTAGTCTTTAGTATTAGTGTTTGCACTTTCACAGACCATTTAAAAGTTTGGGGTCCATAAGACTAGAAAATATTTTTTAATTCAGAAATGCTGTTCTCTTAAACCTTATATAATATTAAATATATTAGAAATATTACCACCCCCCCAAACTTTTAAATGGTAGTGTGCTATGTGTCTGTAAATATATATCTATAATTGTATTTATAACACAGCTCATATATTTGTAAATTTTTATGATAATTGTCATATTGAGTTTCCTAATGTTTTCCAATCTTGTTTTTTGTCTTTCAGAGGGCACGGGTCGACTTTTCTTCGAGTTTTACCGGCTGTTACATGAGGCCCGACCTAAAGAGGGAGATAACAGGCCATTCTTCTGGCTGTTTGAGAATGTGGTGGCCATGGGCGTCAGTGACAAGAGGGACATCTCTCGCTTTTTAGAGGTGTCTGTGCTGAGTTTGTCTTATACTGTCAGTGGGTCTTTAATATAAACCAGTAGGTTTTGCTGCCATCTAGAGGTAAAATTACCTACTGTGTATAAACCCATTACATGTGCATATACAATAAATTCATTTATTTCAGTAATTCAACATAATTTGTGAAACCTGTGTATTAAATAAATTCAGTGCACACAGACTGAAGTAGTTCAAGTCTTTGGCTCTTTTAACTGTGAGGATTTGGGCTCAAATTTAACAAAACCCCACCAATTTACTCATCATTTATCTCAACAAATTAGAATATGGTGCCATATGGTGGACTGAGGCTGGGGTCAAGGCATCAAGAGCCACCACCGCCAGGCGTGTCGAGGAATTTGGCTACAGTTGTCATATTCCTCTTGTCAAGCCACTCCTGGACCACAGACAATGTCAGAGGCATCTTACCTGGGCTAAGGAGAAGAAGAACTGGACTGTTGGCCAGTGGTCCAAAGTTCTCTTTTAAGATGAGAGCAAGTTTTGTATTTAATTTGGAAACCAAGGTCCTAGAGTTTGGAGGAAGGATGTAGATGCTCATAGCTCAAGTTACATAAATTCCAGCGTTAAGTTTTCACAGTCTGAGAGATGATTTGGGGTGCAATGTCATCTGCTGGTGTGGCTGCTAACCCTAACCCTAAATTATCACAATTAAAAGAACCAAAGACTTAAACTACTTCAGTCTGTGTGCGCTGAATTTATTTAATGCATGAGTTTCAAAAATTGAGTTGAATTACTAAAATAAATGAATGACATTTTAATTTATTGAGATGCACCTGTATATGCTTGCTAGAGTCAATTTTACAACGGTTTAGGATATACTTTATTAGGGGCCAAGCGTTGGCGTTTTTATTATTATTATTCAGCTTCTTCTTCTTTTTCGGCCGCAAGTCTATGGTAGCCCAAAGAACCGTTCCCGGGAAAGTTGTATAATTTTGAACACTAATAGAGGACAGTCCTAACATTAACCATAGCAAGTTTGGAGTCTTTAACTCAAACTCTCTAGTGCCACCTTTTGTCCAAACTTTCAAAAAGTTTATGCTAATAACTTTTGAACTGTAAGCCACAAAAGCAAAATTATTATTTCCTCTGATTACTTGGCTTATGCCGAGTCAAATGATCACCAAAATTCAAAAATCGTAAGGTTTTGTTTTTCGCTATTCTCAATTGTTCGTAAAACCTACTTTTTTCTAACTTGCTGTAGGCTGTTGCACCGATTATCATGAAAATATATCCAGAACATCTTCAGGCCATGCTGGCAAAAAGTTGTGTGTTTCAAGTCGATTTGTCCAACCGTTCTCAAGTAACATGTGAAAGAATTCTACAAACGGCATGCAAAAATCAACATGAGGCTATATTTTCATAAAACGTAACTTTTGCGTTATAACAAGCATGACCTGAGGCTACCTGCAGCGTTTCGGCTCAGCGCCCCCTGGTGGTCAGGAAATGGCTATTTTTGCTTATAACATCTGAAAGGTTTGTCTAAAAATCACAAAACTGGTCTCTTTACATTCGGTGCACCATGTCGGCCATTTTGGGCCAGCGCCACCTTGTGGTCAAAAGTTCTAACAAAATTTAGAAAAATGCTAAAAACTTTTGCATACATTAGCCTATTGTAATAAAACTGATTTGAAGTTCCTTGGATCATGCTGACAACACCGATACCAATTTTGCCAATTTTGGCTGAACTTCCTGTTGATTCATGTTGAAAACCTACTTTTTTGAACTCCTCCTAGAATGTTAATCCTATTTGCACCAAATTTGACTCAAATCATGTTCAGACCGAGCTGGCAAAAAGTTATGAATTGTGTGTCGATACACAAAACAAAACAAAAAAGGTTTGCCTTATAAATGAATATACTGTACAGATGCCAAACTGCATCTGAAGCTGTATCTCTGCAAAGGTTGAAGATATTTACACCAAACTTTGTATCTGCCATTGTCCGCTAACACTGACCACTCCACACCATTTCGGTTAAAGCACCAGCTTGGTCAAGAGTAATAAACCATTCGATAAACATGTATATGAAATTTCCAAAAATGCTAATAACTTTTGTTAGCATTAGCTTATTGAAAAAAAACTGGATTCCCCGGATTATGCCGAGAACATCAATACCTATTTTGACTGAACTTCCTGTTCGCCATTTTTATAAAAAAAACCTACTTTTTCGAACTCCTTTTAGACCGTTAGTCCAGTTTGCACCAAATTTGTCTCTGATCATATTCAGACCATGGTGGCAAAAAGTTATGGATTTCGTGTCAATAGACAAAATCTTTTCGTACATCACCAATACAAATTTTACGCATAGTTCCAAAATGGCTTTATCTGTGCTAAGCTTTGATATAATGACAACAAATTTTGTGTGTGCCATTGTCACCTCAGCTTCGTGCCATGTTTAGCTCCTGAGTATCCCGCTGGAGTGCTTGGCCACTTAATTGCTGCTTGCAGCTATATTTATCTATGATTTTAGTGCTGTCAAATTAATTGCTATTTATCACATCCAAAATAAACATTTTTGTGTACATAATATTTGTGTACTGTATATATTATGTATATGTAAATACAAACACAAATGCATGTATATATTAAAAATATATTGATATTTGTATATTCAATATATTTATATAGATATAAATATATGCATGTAAATGTTTTAAAATATATACTGTATGAATCTGTATTAATATACAGTATATACAAATTAAATATACACAGCACTCATGCATATATTAACAAAACAGCACTACTTTATTTATTTTGACATTTATTTATTTGTGTATCATAGTGCAACCCAGTGATGATCGATGCCAAGGAGGTGTCTGCTGCCCACAGAGCTCGCTACTTTTGGGGTAACCTGCCTGGCATGAACAGGTTAGATGGACATGGACTCTTGGTTCATTTTATTATTTAATCGCTTACTTAATCATTTTACCTCTATTTCTTTTTCCTCTCAGACCGTTGAGCGCCATGTGCACTGATAAACTGGACCTGCAAGAATGTTTGGAGCATGGCAGGACAGCTAAGGTACTTCTTAGAGGCCAACCCTCGATTTCTGGATAAAGCAGTTTAAATCAGTTTCGCATTTTTTACAGTTTGATAAAGTGCGGACCATCACCACTCGGTCAAATTCCATAAAACAGGGCAAAGACCAGCACTTCCCTGTCTTCATGAATGACAAAGAGGACATCCTGTGGTGCACTGAGATGGAGAGGTATGACAAAATGCCTTTACAAAGTTCTAAGCTTTAAGTCCAGATGTTAATGTGAAAGGTCACACTGACATTTGTTCAACAGAGAGATCTCAAGGGGCTGCTTCAGTGAACAGTGAGTTTTATCTTATATTGATTGAATCATCAGTCATCTACTGGCTCACTGAAACCATATCCTACTCAGGAGAACAGAATATGACTATATCAATACAGTGAGACATGTCGTATGTAATCCATTTATATACATTGATATAAACATTGATATACACCATGAAATGGCTTGACAAACACAATTTTCTTCCTGTTTTGGTATATTTTAACCTGACTTGATTTACATCTGCTAGTAAAATCCTTTTTGGAGTTGTTGTCAGTTAAGACAGAAAAAAGAGTTAATGAAAATAAAATAATTACATTTATATACATACACTAATTCAAATATCAATTAGGAAAAATATATTAATATCCCAGGGATACTAAATAACAACAGTGTTTATATACAAACTTTTGCAGATTTTCTAACAGACAGAATTTTCGGTGACACTTCATAATAACTGCACACTATGAATCATTAGTTACGCATTAGTAAAGAGTCAGTTTATCCGTTATAAAGCATTGCTACAACATTAATAGGCATTAGTAAGCAGTTTATAAATACAGCTATAGATGTTTTGTTCTTGAGGATATCTATAATGATTAATATTGTATATTGTATATTCATACTTTATTAATGATGAAATTATCATTTATAGATGATTGCGTTATTTACAAACCAGTCATTTAGCAGTTCATAAGATCATTTAGAAAGTCTAAGTAAAGGATTTTAAACCATTTATACATGTATAACTGTATTTATAAACTGTTTACTAATGATTATTAACATTGGGTAAATGCTTAATAAAGGATGAACTGACTATTTACTAATGCTTACCTAATGATTCAGAGTGTGCAGTTATTATATAGTGTGGCCACACAACCAGTGACATTTAAAACCCTTGCTTTAGTACGGCACATGATTGACAGATGATATGAGTATGGATATCAGTACAAGTATTCTACACATGCAATGTAGTCACGTGACATTCAAGTGGGGTTTAAATGATTAAAACACAAAATGTTTTGTAGCCCATCTACTCCAGCATTGAGTGCTGAGCACTTGTGATCTCCCACTTGACATTATTATTCAAAAGGGCTTTTTGTTGGACAAATAGTGTTATTATGCCCCTGAGCTCAAGGTGAGTCTTTAATATGTCCAATTTATTTTTTCATTTCATTTATTGCTATGATGGCAACGCTGAAATCATTAAGCTCAAAGCCATTCCTTATATCGTATTATCACTTTTTTTTTTCTTTTGTGTGTGTGTGTGTGTGTAAAGGCCTGTTCACACCGGAACGAATATCGCGCGCGAATATCGCCAACGTTTAACACCTTGTGACTAAACAAAAGGCACACATGGAAACATAAAACACGAAGCGTCAAAGCGGCATTAAAAAAAAAAAATTTTTTTTTTTGGTTTGACACGCCATGTTAAAAACTGGCCGACCAATGAGATTGCCACTTTTGTTGACGTGCCTGGAGCTGCTGAAGCTACAGTTAACAGCTTGGTGGCACTCAAGCACAAAGCGGTCTTGCCGAGCACACAAAGTAAGTAGAAGAAGGTGCACTGAGGCAACATAAATGTAGAGCTGCTGGTCTCATTGGTTTCTTCATCCCCGGAGCGCATTGTCTGGCTTCTGGTGACAAGCGAGTGTCATAAGCATAAAAAGTTGTGCAGCGCCACCTTGAGTACTGGAGTATTTCTGTTATTTCTGTTGGCTCATTGTCAGTGAAATTTAATTGGGTATGGCGTTAAACGGTGTTTTTTTTTTTTTTTTTTTTTTTAGAAATAAAAGATTTAACATCTTATTTTAGCATTTAATGTTCTTTAATATGTCCTGTATAATATCTGTAAAATAAAAATAGCAATAAACGGTTCTAGATTATCTATTCACATCATGAGAGTGTTGCACTTGTGAATACATTTGAACTAACTTTCTGCCCTTCTCACCTCTTATCAGGGTGTTTGGCTTTCCTGTCCATTACACAGACGTGTCAAACATGAGTCGTCTGGCCAGGCAGAGGCTGCTGGGAAGGTCGTGGAGCGTCCCGGTAATCCGTCACTTGTTTGCACCACTCAAAGAGTACTTCGCCTGCATCTGAACTCAAATCCAGTACAGATGAGAGAAATCGAAACCGATGTAATACCAAGAGCTTTGAAAGCGAGCTCTCATATGTTATTTGCAAGTTTGACATCAGAAAAAAAAGAAAGGTATTTCATGTTTTGTTTTGGTTTTTTTCTTCTGGTTTGGAATAATTGACTCTTTTTTTTAATTCTATTTAATTTTTTTTTATTATTCATATTACTTTTTAGCAGTGTTATCCAGTATTTGATTTATCTGTGCAAGCTATACTTGAGACATGGCCTCCTTTTAAGGCACTGAGAGACAAGGCAGAAACGAGACGGAAATCGAATTTTAGTTTGCTCAAAACGTTTCGAGTTTTTCGATCTAATTTAATTGATCGATCTAATTCTCACGGTGCGCGTCTTTCCTCTCCTCCAGCGTCTGAGCCTTGGTAAGAGCGGGGGACGGGAAATATTTTTTCTCTTAGTGCCAGGGGAGCTCTGTCTTAACCAATCCAAAACACCAGATCACAAATACCTCTTTGTTTACAGTTTCTATACACAACTGAAGGTAATAAAGGTACTACTGTAATAGGTGACAATATGGTGCTTCAAGGTGGTGAAAAACATTGCAACTCATGTGGTGCTACTACTCGAAACAAGATCACGGGGTCACGTTTTGTACTGTACCGTCACCAGGTAAAACGAATGACTGAAACCTTAAAAAAACAAACAAAAAAAAAAAACGACAGGTCAAGTCAGGTCTGCCACATCTCATTTTATATCTTTTACAGTCTTTTTGTACAATATTCTCTGGTGCTCTTTTCAAAAGAAGAAAAAAACACGCCTCAGCCTTTCAGTCTTTGAGGTCTGCTTCCTTCAGTATGCCTGCAGTCCGAACGCATGAAACCAGCCACATGGGCGGTGATGTTTTTGTCATCCATACCTTGAAAACAAGGTCTGTGGTGAGCTACTTTTTTTCTAGTGTCACACAGGCCAGAATCATTACTGTACAACTTTTAGCGCGCGTGGCGGCCGCAGGAAGCATGGCGTCGGTGGGTCGTTCATATTTCGGCCAGGTGAATCAGCCTTCAACTGCGGCGCCTGCGAGCTATTCTCAGTCAGGTGCAAATCTTTAAAGGTGCGGCTTCACAATGTTCTTCTACCTTTTAATAGCAATTTTTTGTGCTGTGTTACCAACAATATCGAGCACTTTTGTATATGTATACTTCTTTATTTCTTTGATATTTTTTTTTTTTTATCTTTCTCCTTGATTCTTGTGAATTGTTCTTTTTTTTTCGGTTCTGTTTAATGATGTGAAACTCTTGCCGTTATATAAGGTAATGCTTTGTTGTGTACAGTAGGGCTGTGCCAATAGATGTGAACGAATGAGCTATAGGATAGAAACAATCCGTCTGTCGTGCCGGTGGTGACGGGGGCCGATTTTTGAATAGCACCCCTCTCATGGTTCCATGTGCTACGGAGTCGCTTTATCATAACTCGCTGCGTCGAGATACAGTATAGTGTCTGCTATATAATCCAAAAGTGAGTGTGTTTGTTAAGTATCCCTGTAGGAAAAGTGGGGTGAACTACGTCTGGTCCCTAGCGTAGATCTCAAAACATTATTATGTTTGCCAATGGTGGATGTTGACCATGTCAATGATTTAGTTATCACGCAAGCTATATAGGCTAAATTTGTGAATCTGTTTAGAATTGGGCTCTGACGAAATCCTCGTTGAGCCTTTTTTTAATTTAAGGCATTGCACTGCTTACATACCTTAACATTTGTCACGTTCAGCGAAGTTGCTTTTTATGATTTTCCCAATTTTATCGACGCCCAGATTTGTTTCTTTTTGTACATTTTGTACATAGAAATTGTCTGTTGCTTTTTTTTAATGACCTATGAGATGTACAAATATAATTCTTTGCTAATATATATCATAGAATCAAAACAGCACTCAAATCGCAAGAGGGGGGTAATTGACAAAATGGCAACAAGCTAATTGACATAAGCTATAAAGCAGCAGGGTGTCTTTTGTAATTCATATTTATATGTGTCGAACGGAGGATCAAACTGAAGAGTGAGTTCGCCAAGTGATTTTAACAGTCCCATCTTTACTGCACAGCCCTACATACAAAAGTGTGTTTCGATTTGCTTTTTAATTCTTGTTTTAAGTACTAAGAGAGGGATTGTAGGTGTTTCCTAAGGTGCTAAACATTTTATCTAATTGAGAAAAATATATTATTTGGAAATAAAGAAACTTGTCTTGATAATGACTTTTTTTTTATTGTTTCTTGTAGTATTGGAGAAGCACTATTATTTTACTCTCTCATATAAAGATATTAACAAAGGCATTTTAACTTTGTACTTGAAAAAAATAATGATAAATGATGAAAGATTCTTATATTGTTTTAGAATAGACATTGCTGTAGTTGGTGCTTATCTGTGGGAAATCATGTACTCAAAATGGGAAATGAAAAAAGAAAAAAGAAAAAAAAAAATGTAATAAATTTTGCTGTTAACATGTACTTGCTTAATATCCAGGCAGAATTGCTTCTAAGTCCTACATTCCATGCCATATATCCAGCCCTCCATCTTCTTTTGTTTCATTTTTTTTTTTAAATTTCTTTTCTGTTTTGTTGCATTTCATTTGCTTTATTTGGGTATATATATAAATATTTGGCTGTAACAGCCCCTTGTTTGCTCTCCTAACAGGTTCTCTGTATATCTCAGTGACACTGTTGATATTTGTGACCTCTGTTGTGACATATAAACCTTTTTCAAGCCTTCTCTTCTTTTGCAATCAGCTCATACAGCAAATGTAGCAATCATTGGTCACCTCTCCCCCTTTCTTTCGTTATGTGCCCAGAACGAAGAAAAAAGGCTCTTTATGTACTTGTGCTGGAGAACACTTGAATAAATGTATTGTTTTTTTGTGAAACAGTTGTGTTTTCTTTGCAAGTATTTATCATAAATAATATTTAATTATTAAGTAAATTATTTGTTATTAGTTAAATACCCTTTAAATTCTAGAAACGTATAATTTTCATCAGTATAATATTCTGGAATGGATGGTGTGTGTATATATATATATATATATATATATAATGTGTGTGTGTAAATGTTAGTATTGGTATATTGAATTCTAGGGTATATTATAAAGTGTTTATTACCTCTGCTTTGCATTGGGCTGCTGATAAAGCCTGTCGGGCTTTATTCTGAGATAACAACCTGCTGGCTGTATATTATCCCTTACATATTATTTATTTATCCCTTATATATATTATAAGGAATATATA
>JAUMHP010000072.1:13894600-13906300 GCA_032361065.1 Enteromius trimaculatus | reverse complement strand
CATTTGAAGTCCTCTGTGGCGTTGGCATCATCTCTTCTTAAGTGTTCTGGATCCAGGCTGGAGCTTGTCAATTCCTATTTACCACAGGATGACGATTCCATGGCAGAACAGAACAAATACAGTAGGAACAAGATTAGCGTAGCTGCTGTTCAAACTAAGAAAATGAAGATTCGTTAAACCAGTGCTAAAAGATTAATAATGAACATCTTCAGATGTTTCTGTAGTCATTGGATTGGTTCAATTACAAAGGTTATCCGGGACATGTGTGTCGCGCTCTTTAACCTTTCACCTTGATTCCAAACTCCTTCATGGAAGAAGAAAGACATTTTGTTCACAGCTGAAGATAATATGCGCTTATCAGACCGAACGAACTCTGAATTTTCAAAAGAATGTGAAATATTGAAAGTGTATGGCTCTTCTTTAAGATATTTTTCAAATATGTCCAAGAGTTTTACACACCGTCTGTTATTGTAGGAAATTGCCACGTGCCCAAACATGACAGAGCAGAAAACGATACGCAAATGGTTGCTTTACCTCTCAATCATATGGCCTCTTGGATGGTCAAGGTTCACAAACCTTCTGCCATCAGTTGAAGGTCAGGCTACACAGGACTAAGATCACCCTAGCAAAGACCCAGAAACAAGAACACCCTAGAAACCACCCATAACTCCATAGCAATGCCTTAGTTATAACCAGAACATCATATAAACACTAGGGATGTCCAGAGCCAATCTCCATATGTTGCAACTATTGTGCTTATTGTACATATAAAATACAAAAAGTTTATATTAGCAGTCATATATTCATAATTGTGCACATCCTAGCAGCAATGCGAGCACCTTAAATAATGAGAAGAACATCATATAAGTTACTTTAGATAAAAACCTCTGCTGCATGAATAATTGTAAAGACATATAAATGCCCAGAACACCATGAAACAATAACTTAGCAACTCTTCCGGATACATTTTGAATACACTAATTTAATTAATGTGTTCAGAGTGCTGTTATGTAATGTGTCATTTCATGCAAAGCTATTGTGAGCATGTTGGTATTATGTTGTTGTTGCCCCATTACGCCGAGTGATTGGTATTGATGCTGTATGGATCCCTCAGCATTCAGTCTGTTGTTTGTTTATTTCTAGGCTGCTCTGGCTGGAGGCACCACTATGGTGATTGGTCATGTGCTGCCAGAGAAGAACGAATCGTTGCTGGACGCTTATGAAAATTGCCGCTCTCACGCTGATGCCAAGGCATGCTGTGATTACGCTCTTCATGTGGGAGTGACCTGGTGGGGACCAAAGGTACAAAGTATGCTGAGTATGCTTTGACACAATATGTGACCCTGGACCATTGAAGTCGCTGGGGTATATTTATAGCAATACCCAAAAATACATTGTATGGGTCAAAATAATAGTTTTTTTCTTTTGTGCCAAAAATTATTAGGGCACTAAGTAAAGATCATCATATTTAGTAAATTCCCTACTGTAAATATATCAAAACATCATTTCTAATAAGTTATATGCATTGCAAAGAACTTCATTTGGAGCCGATTTGCTCAGTATTTTTTCAAAGATTTTCAAATAGTTATATCTCAGCCAAATATTGTGGAAATATACAACCCATACAATGGAAAGCTTATTTATTCAGCTCAGGATGTGCCTTTTATGGTTTTGTGGTGCAGGGTCCCATATGTATAAAGTGGTTTAGAAATAAAGGTGACTTGACTTGTCTTGTCATCACAGGTTAGGGCTCAAATGGAGACACTAGTGCGGGACAAAGGAGTGAACTCCTTCCAGATGTTCATGGCATATAAGGACATGTACATGCTGAGGGACAGCGAGCTGTTTCAGGCCCTGCAGAACTGTAAGGATATCGGGGCTGTGGCCCGCGTCCATGCGGAGAATGGAGAGCTGGTTGCGGAGGTATAAATCAGAAAACTACTTCAAAACTATAACATAGCACGATGTTCTGCACTATTTATATTTATCAGTTATTACTGACGCTATGTGAAATTACAGACGTTGCTTTTGAACAGTATTGCATGTGATGCTGCTTTTATTTTGGCCAGAATGATCATGTGTATGCTGGAATCTTTCTTCTTCCTGCGTCACGTTTTTATGTATTCACACTAGGGTGCTAGAGAAGCGCTAGATCTGGGTATTAGTGGACCGGAGGGCATTGAGATAAGCAGACCTGAAGAGGTAAAGTAACCATTCAAATCCTGTAACCATTAAATTGTTTTCCTTTAAGATATTAGTCGCACCAGCACACTCTCTCCAGCTCCTAGTCTTTTCCGTCTCCATATTGCATTTCCATGGATTATTAATACTCTTAGGCGTCTGTTCATCATTAGGTTTCACTGGTGACTTTTGTGTTTTCTCACTTACCTTGGGATTTTTCCATGTGCAGCTGGAAGCAGAGGCTGTCCACCGGGCTATTACCATCGCTAACAGAGTGAGTACGATGTACAGTGATGTATTTCATTCATTTTAAATTATTTACAGCTCCAATGATTCAGAAGTGCTTTTAAAATTTTAACATGGATTACAATGAGCCTTTTCAAACGTAAATCCTGTATTTAAGAATAAAATCACGAGTAATGCAAGCAATCAAAACAGATCTGCTCTAATTTGGTAATTCTCTGAAACGTTTTCCTACAGCACTATAACTGTTGTAAAGTCTGCAGTTTTCAGCCAGTCAGAGACATTAATCTGAATCATTTTGCATGTTTGACATGGTGAGAGTGAGGGACTGAAATGAAAAGGCTTATATAATGTATATAATAGAAGTAAGTATGTAATATCAGGTTCATTTTGACAGGCCTAAACGAAGCATACAGTATAGTTACTGTAATGTGATAATGTATGCAGTACTATTCAAAGGTTTGGTGTCAAACTGATAAAGTTTAATTAAATTGATCACTAAGTGAATTAACAACATAATTTTACAAAATGTTTTTTATTTTCTGCTGCTGAACTTTATATTTATCAAACAATCCTGAAAATATGTATTAAATTTTAACATTGTTAATAATAAGAAATGTTTCTTGAGCACAATAATATCAGCATATTATAATGATTTCTAAAGGATCCTTTTTGTGGAAAAAGATTTTTGTGCAAACCATGATAGATTTTTTTCTATGATTTTTAAGTGAATAGAAAGAACAGCATTTTGTTTGAAATATAAATATTTTGCAACATCATAAATGTCTTGCTGTTTCAGTTTAAACACATCTTTGCTGAACAAAACAAAACAAAAATCATACTTACTCCAAACTTTAGAACAGAAGTGTACTTCCTTTATTTTCATTTCACAGCTGAGGAATAATGCACATACAGAATGTTGATGCAGGGTTGCTATGCAACGAATGACAGTTTTGAAATACATCACTAACAGATTAATTGATTTTAAGGACTTAAAAGAAAAAACAGTCTCATTTTACAACTCCCCTAGAGTTAAAGAGTTGAGTTTTACAGTTTTTGAATCCAGTTAGCCAATCTCTGTGTCTGGCGATAGCACTTTTAGCTGTAGCTTAGCATAGATCATTGAATCTGATTAGACCGTTAGCATCACGCTCAAAAATGACCAAAGAGTTAACTAGGAACTATACTCTCATTCTGGCGTAATAATCAAGGAACTTTGCTGCTGTATGATGGGTGCAGCAGGCGCAATGATATTACGCAGCAAAGAATATCAAAAAACTCTTTGGTAATTTTTTAATACAAACGGTCTAATCAGATTTAATGATCTATGCTAAGCTAAAAGTACTACCGCCAGACCCGGAGATCGGCTGAATGGATTCAAAAATGGTAAAAGTTTACTGGAAAATGAGAAAAAAGTGGCATGTTCCTTTAAATGTGATCAGCATTAATGTTTCTGTTGTTGTCTGTTAGGCCCACTGTCCCATATATCTTGTGAACGTGTCCAGCATGTCAGCAGGGGATGTTCTAGCATCTGCTAAAATGCAGGGTAAGGCCAATTCTTTAATATATATCACACCCAAATCTTCTCCAGTAAATGTCATAATATGACTCCGAATACTGAAACGTGATTGGTCAACAGGTAAAGTGGTTCATGGAGAGACGACCACTGCTCATGCCGTCTTAAATGGGATGCAGTACTACCATCAGGACTGGGTCCACGCAGCCGCTTTCGTCACTGTGCCACCACTCAGACTCGACCCCAACACACCCAATTACCTGCTCAGCCTCCTGGGAAAGTAAGTGGAGCGACCGTGTACTGAGCACTTTCATTTAGTGACCACTGATCTGCATGAATAGTTTCATTTAGTCATCATAAAAGCCTTTTTACTGTGCTGCAGTGACACTCTGAACGTCGTGACATCGGACCACCGACCCTTCACCACCAAACAGAAGGCGATGGGCAAAGACGACTTCACTAAAATCCCTCACGGTGTTCCTGGGGTGCAGGACCGCATGAGTGTTATTTGGGAGCGGGCAGTGGTATGTTTAAGGTTGAATATCCAAAAGTTGATGGTTTTTTTATGCCAGATTTGATGCACTTCCACCTACTTAGTCTGCATTTTCATGAAAAATAGTTAATTGATTTATGAATGTATGATGCAGCTGTTTCTAACAGTTCTACTTGTAACAGTTAATACTTTTTATTATACTCATTTTATAAAACACTTAGGTGAAAGTATGGATTATATGCAAATTGTGATACAACGTAGAAATTAATATCAAATTTGGCAGATTTAATAAATGAAAGTCATGTGATACAGTTAACATGGTTAATTATTCACATGATTATCATTAACACTTGCAGTTAGAATGCTGAAAGTGTAGATCATGAATAATAATTACCTTTTGAGGCCTATGTATAATAAAAAATACAGTGTAAAAGTACAGTACAATATTGTGAAATATTATAATGTTAATATTTTATTGTTTTATATTTTATGTTCATCTATTTTAATTTTTTATATGTGTATATAGTTTTATACTATTAGTATATTTTTTTAACCACATTTGTTCTATAGTTTTATATTGTTAGTGTATTGTTTAACCTAATTTTTAAAACCTTATTAATTGTTTCCTTACTAATAATAATTAACTAATTCACTCATTAATTGATTTTCGAGTTTTTATTGTCAGGGTTAGAATAGAAGATTCAGAACAACAGCATTTATTTGAATATTTATTTTGTATAATAAAAGGGTTTATTGTCATGTCTGATCAATTTAATGCATCCTGAATAAAATGTTTAATTCCTTTAAAAAAAAAATCTTTCTGACCCCAAATCTTTGAACGTTAGTGTATAAATTATATATAGTACAAGTAAAAAATTATGTAACAGTATTGTATTAATAATAATATAACATAAGTATATATAACATGTTGTAAACTGCTCAAATTACAACAAAATCAAAAAATCACGGAGAGGACAGGAAATGACAGATGCATCATGAATAAAAAACTTTTTATTTTTAGCTCACTCTATCTTTCTTAAAAGGTTGGAGGCAAGATGGATGAGAATCGTTTTGTCGCTGTCACAAGCTCCAATGCTGCAAAGATCTACAACCTTTACCCCAGGAAGGGCAGGATCATCCCTGGAGCCGATGCTGATGTAGTCGTCTGGGATCCAGAATCAACAAGGTCTCAAAATGAATTCAGTCCAAATAAAAAAACAACATATCATTGTACTGTAAAATGAAGTGACATGTATTTCATGGTTTTGTGTGTGTGCAGGACCATCTCTGTGGCCACTCAATGGCAGGGTGGAGATGTAAATCTGTACGAGAACCTACGCTGTCACGGCGTCCCGCTGGTTACCATCAGCCGCGGTCGCGTGGTTTATGAAAACGGCATCTTCACCTGTGCTGAGGGCTCAGGAAAGTTCTACCCTCTCCGAACCTTCCCAGACTACCTCTACAAGAAAATGGTGCAGAGGGAGAAGGTACTCAAAGCACAGCTCTCTCTCCAGTAGATCAAGTTTTTATTACAGTGTATCTCAGTGCCTTGACTGTTTGTCTGTGACCTCTTCTCTCAGTGTCAAGCACTCAAGGGGGTGGAGCGTGTGCCCTACACTGGAGATGTAGCTGCAGTGCAGAATTCAGGGAAGAAGGACATGGGCCCTGCAGATGGGGACATGAACCCACGACCCTGCACGCGCCACGGAGGGATGAGAGACCTACACGAGTCCAGCTTTAGTTTGTCTGGTACAGAATCTTCATTAAATCTGACGAATACTATACTTGACACTTAAATTATATAAAACATGCATATATCATATATTCATATACAATTTTCTACGGTAAAAGTGTTCTACAGAATTATTTTTATTTTTAGTTATTATTAAAATGATTATTTATTATTTAAAAAAACTGCTACATTAATTAAATGTATTGTTTAAATTGTAACTGCATTTATTTGGATTTTTTTTTTTAATAAACGCAAAATGCTGAGAAACACTAAACTGATAAGACTTTGTTTTAGCATATATTTATTATTATAAATATAATTAATGTAGCATAGCATATTATTGTTTTTTTTTTGTAAAATCCAAATTATATATTTTTTTATATATAATTTGGAATTAGAAAAAAAATCTATAATATATAATCTTTTTTATATATATAATTATACAATGTATATATAATTTTTTATTATTTTATTGAATATAATTAAACATATTAAACATATAGAAATAAAATTTACACAATTTTATATATATATATATATGTACACAATTTTTTGCATGGTTAAGATACTTAATTATATTACATATATATTTAAAAATAACGTAGACGTTTGTAAATGAAATATATATTAATTTATAAACTATGTAAATGTGTTTGTTTACAATTACAATTAGGTTCCCAAATCGATGACAATGTTCCAAAGAGAGCTTCCGCACGGATTCTGGCGCCACCTGGCGGTCGTTCCAGCGGAATCTGGTAACCTTTCAGATCAACACTTACCGAAGTCTGCAACTGAACACCTACATTTTTGACAACCTCACATCTGATGAAAATTATTTAATTTTAATCACTCGCAACTAAATTCCTGTGTTGTTTTTTTTTTTTTATATATACGTCTGTGTATACGAGGAAAAAATATATATTTGTGCGGAAATTGGAAAACAAGGTATACGTTGGAAATGCTTGTAAGATCCAAAATGTTACAGGGTGTTACGTTCTTCATATTCCGTCAAATGAAATAGTGAAGGTTGTGTTCAAACGCAACACTGTTGTAGTGCTAAATAAATGACAGATCCTTTTACTAATTGTTTTTGTTACCACATTAACAACAGTACGTTTACGTAAGCTGCCGTTTAACCTATTTTAAAGATAGCAACTGCGAAGTTGTTTAAGAATGGGAACGTTACTAGTTTGTGTATTTGGTCATGGCTTGAAAATGTGAACCATTGTAAAGTTATTTAATATTTGACTTGTTTTAATGTGTTGGCAGATGACTATACATTTACCTCAGTGTTTATCTCTGGAGTTACAACTTGTGTACATTAGTGCTCTGCCTCTCTACACTTACAACTAATACTTTCTGACAGCAGGTACAAACTCATTGTAGCTCTGTGTCGAGGTGTTAATATTTCTTCGTATTTTTATCTTATTTTTGAGACTCAAAATTTCTAATTTTGGTTCATGACACAGGTCACTTGCATTGCTTAAACATTCACAAAAGTAATTTATAAGAAGCGTTTTAAATTTTCTTAATGTCATTTATAAGCACACACACGCCTGACCTTGTAAAATGTGAATTAAGAATAACATTGTTTACAATGTTCCATATCAAATTTAGCTGTGTAACGAATCTACAAATGTATTGACCTTTCATTTTTCTCTGACCAGAATTGTCTTTTTTATCTGCTAACATTCCCTGTTAGTGTTACAGGCACTTACGAGTTATCCTTCATAACAATAGCATCATTTTTGCAGTGTAGCTTTATGTCTATTCTGGAATGAACTGTTAGCCGAACACTGAGCTGCAATGACAGTCCAATTCTATCAGTTGTTCACTGAACTTTAACACTGTGCATTAGTCACTATTGATCTGCATGTTCCAGAAACAAGTCACTTCTGATCAACACTAACCAACCCTGTTAGAAGACACAGACAGCTAACCGAGGCATGTGTTCTGTTTGTACATGTACTGTATGTCTAACTGAACACTTGAAGACCTTCTGTAGAGACCGTTCGAAACACAGTAACTTTAGCTGTACAGCTCAATGTTCCAGTGACACAAGCAGTAGAATGGCAAGACGATTTCTGTTGGTGCTGAATATTCATGTATTTTTTTATTCTGGATTTTCAGTATGCTTTTCAATTTTTTAATATGAGCTGTGTATGCACTACAGTTGTACGTATTAACGTATTATGTTTATCTCATGAAAAAAGTGCAAATAAAACCCCCTTCAACCTCATACCTGCATGTATTATTGAATAAATTGCAACATAGAATATTTATATGAATGCATATAATTGTGTATGTATATATTAAGTTTTGAAGTAATTTTATTATATTTATTTTTAAATATTATTAATATTTCATTTTTAATAATTATATTATTATGTTATGTTTGTCAATTACTAATTGTGAACCTGGACCAAAAAAAACAGTCATAAGCAGCACAGGAATATTTGTAGCGATGGCCAAACATACATTGTGTGGGTTAAAATTATAAATATTTTTAATTAGGATATCACATAAAGATCATGATTATTAGATATTAATAATGATAATAATGTAAATGCCCTAGCATAAATATATAAAAATATTATTATTAATATATTATTAATATGCATTGCTAAGAATTTCATTTGGATTGATCCAGATTTTGAAAAATAGTTTAATTTCGGCAAAAAAAATTGTCCAAACCATAACATCCATATATCAATGGAAATCTTATATATTCAGCTTTCACATTAATAAATTAATTAAAAAAAAAAAAAAACCTTCTTACTGGTTTTGTGGTACAGTGTGTGTGTGTGTGTGTGTGAGTACTCACATTCACACACACACACAGTTATTTCAATCACTTTGAACCTTGCATAATTTGAAAGAAAATAAAATATTTATAGAGTATTATTTATATTTCTATAATATTTATAGAGTATTATAATAGCTTTGTAATTTATTTTTATTTTAAATCAATTTGTTTTTTATTATTATTGTGCCCCTTCAATCTCTTAGTCTTTGTTTCTAAAATGTTTAAAGCCTAACGTTAAATGTCCCTAGATGTGTTATTTTGAGTCTTTCTAACGTTACCATTATGCGTAGTCCTGTTGTCGTCATCAGCATATTGTTTTCGACAAATACAGAAATACTGTTAGAACAGCTACATTGTTTTCTATTCATAACTTAAGAACAGACACAGACGGGACACAAACTGATAATAACGTGTTATTCAGTTCTTCACAAAGAAGTGCGTCTTTAGCGAGGGGCGGTGCGCATGCGCAGACAAGGTCAGTTTGTTGCAGGAGCGCGTGGCGCTTTTGCCCGTAACTAGGCAGCAGCGCATATCTGGCAACCCACGGTACAGCGGACAGCAGCGCATTGCATTCTGCCAGTGTAATATCAACATTGGAAAGGACGCAGTCAAAATACAGTGAGTAGAATATTGTTAAAATATTATAATTCATCGGTATTCTTGCTAATGCATGACATTAAATAGGCGCTGTGGCCTCTGTTGTCTGTGTATTATGTGTTTATGGCGCGAGCGTGTCTGGTGTAACGTTAGCTCATGTACGTCGGCGGGGCCTGCAGAGCTGTCACAATAATGGACCGTTTGTATTACATATCACTGAAGGCTCCAGTGTGCTGCATTTAATAGAGCAAAACGCAACATTTATGTGCACATTTTGGCGTAAAGACGACAAAAGAGCCAAATCAGTAATAAACAGAGCGCGTTAAAGGGCCTGTGTGACTCCCATCATGTAAGATACTGTAATATAAGGTTACTAGTAAGTCGTCGTTTGCAGCGAATGACAAATAACCAGCAAACTAATGCATTTGTTTGTTATAATAACTAATATTATTGACATGACATAGTAAAACGCACATAGTTTCTCAAACTGGTAAACAAGCAGGTGAACTGTCAATCTGACAAGACCCTGCACAATACGATAGACCTGTTTTTTAATATTATTATGAAAAATATCATTTGTAAATTTAATGTAATAACATTTGCCAATAATCGTTTTCAACCAGTTTTGTCTTTTACTGATTTTTGAGGTGTGAGGACAAAATAAAAATTTCAATAAAATGCAGTGCCTGTTATTAGTTTAATATAACACCATATATGTTCTGAGAATTACAATATTACAAAACAAAAAGACTAGGTCTGCTCATATTATTTAAATAAAAATGGCAAATCCACCTGTTCTATGACAATAATGTATTATAAGATTGAAGATTAATACATTTAACAATAAAGTACTGAACGTAACAAATGTACAGTAGCATATATTTAAGAAATTTATTGCTTGTTTTTTTTTTTTTTTTTTTACCTTTTTTCTGCCCCCACTCAAGATTTAGAGCTTACAGACTTCATGCAGTGAAATACACATATATTGTGTGTCTGTAGAAGATGTGTGTGTGTGTGTGTGTGTGTGTTTTACAGATGTGACACAGTCTGCTGGGTGCACCAGATGTGCATGGTTAACAACATCTCAGAAACACTTTAATCTGGCTGGATTATCTTTGGAGGATTGAAACTTATAGTGTGATTACAATTTTACTCTGCTGTGATGCAGTGACAACTTTAGTACAGAACTGAACCAAATAGAAACACATTAATTCCAGACACAGTGACATATATTCAAAGAATTCATATTCTTACAAAACCTGCTATTCTGTTGTCAAAATGCCATTATAAATCAACCTATATATATATATATATATTCATTTTTCTTTGTAGGAGATGGCAGTGAATGTATACTCCACATCAGTAACAATTGAGAACCTGAGTCGACATGACATGTTGGCGTGGGTGAACGACTCCCTTCAGCTCACCTACACCAAAATAGAACAATTATGTTCAGGTGGGTCACACTGCCTTATTTCTTAAAGTGTTTCTGTCTTTTATGTGGTGAATGGCACTAGAATACTCTTATTTCTGATTCACTATAGATTATATAGGCTATGTTTCACTATAAAAGGCGTTTACTTTGCCTTTGATCATATATGGATATAAAAACGAGTGTATCTCTTCCTGTGTAATCAGTTCAATTAAAGCGTTTACTTTGCACTGCTAAGGTTAACCAATCACATGCATGCATGTTGATCAAAGACGTTTTTTCTTTATTGTTCCCCCTCATGCAGTGAACGTTCTCTTTTGTTTTTTGTCCTCAGGGGCGGCCTATTGTCAGTTCATGGACATGTTGTTCCCAGGGTGTATTCTTTTAAAGAAAGTGAAATTTCAAGCAAAGCTGGAACATGAGTTTATACACAACTTCAAAGTACTCCAGGCAGCTTTCAAAAGGATGAATGTTGATAAAGTTAGTTAGTACTTCTGCATATTTAAATCTATATTCATCTTACAGTTTTACTTTAATGTTGCTTTCAACTTTTATTTATTATGTATATATGAGGAGCTCTTTTCCAAAACGCTATAAATCCATTTGAATAGTTTTCATGAAAATTAGTTACCCTTTCAGTCGAATCACTTCGACGTTACATATGGGATCTCGCATGAGAGACCGTTCGTCTTCGAGTCTT
>JAUMHP010000072.1:13874841-13894500 GCA_032361065.1 Enteromius trimaculatus | reverse complement strand
TACTTATAATATATACAAATACAGGAAAAATAAATAAATAATTGAAGGCATGTTAATTTATAGAACATTTCATTCACAATGTTAATTCACAATGGTATGTTTTACATAAATATTTATACATAAAAGTAATTATTGCTAATCAAATAAAGGTCAATGAGAAGTAAAAAAATGCAAAAATTAATCAAAAATTTATTTATTTAAAATGTACTAAAAGGAATAGAACAACAATACAGAAATAAAATGACTGTTACTCAGTGGGTTGTAGAGATGATGATGATATATTTTGGCTTGTAATTAAAAAAAACTTGTTTAGAGTAAACAAAGCAACCAGTAGGTATAAAAGAAAATGTACAGTATGTGATTTTTAATTAGGTTATACCAGTGTTTTTTGAACATTTATCAATTCATTTTGAACCATGGACTTACCATGAAGCTTATTAATATTCAATATAACAGAGAGCTCTAATAATAATAATTTTAAATTGGTTATAGATTTGACTTATATGTTGTTGACGTAGTATACATTATATGTCTATATATTTTTGATTATCAAATGATAAATCACGCTGGTTTTTGGTGTTTGTTTAAAAGGTTATCTGAAAATTTTACTTGAGACAAGAGAAGGCGTCTAATGTTCTTTTGTCAAATGTGACCCTGGAGCACAAAATCTTAAGGCGCTGGAGAATATTTGGAGCAATAACCAAAAATACATTGCAAGGGTCAAAATGATAGATTTGTCTTTTTTGTAAAGATCATGTAAAGAAAAAAAATAAAGATCTCATCTCCATGAAGATATTTTGTAAATATATATACATTAATATATTTAATATATTACACTGTATTAAAACATTATTTCTGATTAGTAATATGCATAGCTAAGAACTTCATTTGGACAAATTTAAAGGTAATTTTCTTAGTATTTAGATTTTTTTGTAGCCTCAGATTCTCAGATTGTTCTGTAAATTTCCAGGATTGTAGCATAAAAATGACACCTCTAGATTACAACTTGGTGTTATATTGGTCTAATATTTTGTTTTCTTTTATTATCCAGATAATTCCAGTGGAAAAATTAGTAAAAGGAAAATTCCAGGACAACTTTGAATTCGTCCAGTGGTTTAAAAAATTCTTTGATGCCAATTATGACGGAAAGGAGTATGATCCTGTTCAAACTAGACAGGGCCAAGATGTGGTGCCTCCACCAAATCCAGGTGAACACTTTTCCCACAAACCCAAGAGAACTGGTCCCTCAGGTAACCTCCAGATTCTGCCGCCCCTTTGCTGCATTGATTGCTGAGCTTCTACTGATCGGCAGCGGGTTGTGCACGGGCCTCAGAATGAGTTACTCCATGCCCAAGCTTTCATTAATGAGACAACAATGAATTCAACATTAAAACAGCTCTGTGATGCTCTGTTAGTGCAGTACTAACAAACAGTCATCCAAAATCAGTTCTGCAGTGTTCTCTCATGTGCTGTCCTGAAGGGTCTTTGCTGTTTGCTTAGCGTCACTTCTATCAGTCCTATTCATCCCTCAGTTCCTCCAAATGCTTTATTGGCCATTTTAAAATTACTGATAAACATGCATTTTATTTTAACCCTCTATTGCAGGCCTTATAAAAGCAATTTTAAACATGACATGGTCAGTTTCAGCATTCAACTTTGCCATAAGAGGAACAGTTTACATTTAAATTTAAAATCATCCCTTTATTAACAACGCTTTATTGGCATCTTTTGTGTTTAAAAAATGATGGAAAAGTATTACCCTGAGGCAAAATTGCGCAATAGAGGGTTAAGAGCCAAGTACTGGAAACATAGAGTTCCCAGAGAGGTACATAAGTGTTGTCCTAATTTGCTTACAATTGACTGCATGTGATCGTTGGAGTGGATTGAGAATGTGACCTCCATTTAGTTTGTAGTCACGTCTTGTCACACTTCCCTGACTTTGGTTAAACCTGCCAGATATAAAGTGGATAACAGGCTTTTGGAACAGTTGATGTTTGATCACACACACACACACACACACAAACACAGGCTTAACCAAAGTAATGAGGTAACAAGCAGCCCATGCAGTAGCTTGTTAAAGGCTGATCTGAAGCTCATTTTTAAAAAATCATTAGCTCTGTTAAAAAAACCTAGTGAGCTGCCACCTTAGACTGCATTTACAGAAATAGTTCATCCAAACATGAAAGTTGCTGAAAATGTGCTTGTCCTCAGGCCATTTAAGATGCAGATGAGTTTGTTTCTTCAACAGAACAGATTTTGATAAATTTAGCAGTACATCATTTGCTCACCAGTGGATTCTCTGCAGTGAATGGGTGCCGTCATTTTTGGATGAACTCTATCTTTAAGGGCATCACCTCACTCTTGAGGATGGTTAAAAGATTGGGCAGCAGAATTATCTTTTGTTATTAGCAATTCTGGCCAAACCTAGGTATTGTGTGAAGGCGATTCCAAAATATAATTTACTAAAAAAATAGTAAATAAATCACTGTTAGGAGAAAGAATTCAGAACTGACTGTTATTGAGCTCTCATGAAGAATGCTGTTTGTGGGACATTTCAGATCAGTCACTTATGAGGGTTCATTCTGGCTCACTGTGGTATGAAACAGAGCTAAATGTGTTTAAAGAAGAAGAGAAATGAAGAAAAAAACAACTTAAAATCGCATTAATTAGTTTATACAGTTTACTGAACAGATCCCTTGTTTTGTAACTAAATGCTAAACATCTCCAATTTCAGGGCCTCAGAGAACATCGCCAACAGTACCTAAAAACATGCCCACACCACAGAGGGTGACCACCACCATTAGGAAGAACCCCACACATGCCCGAAATGGGGGAAGTGATGCTGAAATCATGGAGCTTAATCAACAGGTAGAGTCCCCGGGAGGGTAAGGAAGACTTACTCTACCTTGGAATACTTTCAATTGGAGATTGTAGAATTGAGTTTAAAAATATTTTGGTAGATTTTGCATTTGTCATTTTTTATCTTTCTTTTCTCCCATTTTCCTCAGATCATTACTTATCTTCTATCCCACCTATTCAGATAATTGCATTTTATTTGATAATCTGGATATATATTGTCTTTTCATAATAAGCATATTGGCTTTTTCCCAATAAGAAAAGGTCATGCTCTGATGAATAATATCTTACGTTTTGTTCTTTGCTTTGTTGTTTTGTTTTTGAAGTTGATGGAGTTGAAGTTAACCGTAGATGGCCTGGAGAAGGAGAGAGATTTCTACTTCAGCAAACTTCGAGACATTGAACTGGTCTGTCAAGAACATGAGGCTGAAAACAACACTATCCTCAGTAGGATAATTGACATTCTGTATGCCACAGAGGTACTGCTAATAACTTCTTTTTGATCATTATTTGACTGATACTGTATATTTGTCAGGTTCATAATTTTGTATTTGTATCCGTAATTTGTAATTAAGAAAACTAGTCTAATGACATGCTCTTTAGAACACATAATGGACAAATATTAAAATGCATTATCACTGGAATATACAAAATGTTACCTATTTTTATGCAGTGCAGTGTTTAAATATCATGATTTTTTTTCTTTCATACAGGATGGCTTCGCACCACCAGAAGATGATGAAATAGATGAGCAGGCCCTCTTGGACCAGGACGAATACTGAGCATACATCGCCGTGACACTTCATCATTTCCTCTCCCCATCATTTTGAATGACTCCCCTCTATCGCACGCTGTTAATATCCTCTCGGTTTCCTACAAATGTATGGGCTCACCATATATACTCTATCTCTTTGTCCACCGACGCTGGTTTATGCCCTACATAGGTATCAACAAACACTCACCATCCTCACCCCCATCCAGACAGTAGCACCAACAACGACACATCCTAGCCGTCACAGCATGTTTTACATAACGACATAGAGAATGAACAAAAGAAAAGGCATCGTAGATTGTGGGTAGCACAACGGACTGAAAAAAAAAAAGATGTTTTTAAAGAAAAATGGAAGAAAAATGTTGCTTGGAATGCAGTTATTTGTTGTGAGATTTTCATACACATTTTAATTGAGGTCTGTCTCGGCTCCAATTGATCAGTATCACACCATCCATCTGTCTCCAGCTTCAGTCTGCCTCTCTCACTGACTGTGCACGTTTAAAGGGATAGTTCACGCAGAAATAGACTATTCGTTTAGTCATTTTTACCCTCATGTTGTTCCAAACCTGTACGACTTTCTTTTGCTCATTTCCATGCTGCAGAAAATTCAACTGAAGCTTTCAAGCTTGAAAAGGAACACAAACGAACCATAAAAGCAACAGCTAGAGATGTCAAGATTTTCAGTGAATAATTTTAATTTCACTTCAAGTTATCACACAGCTTCAGAAGGCTTAGATGAGAGCACACTTGTACGATTTGTTTCGTATCCTTATTGAAGCTTGAAAGCTTTGGCTTCCATTCATCGTACAACCAAAATATCATACATGTTTGGAAAGGCATGTAGGAAATTCATTCTTTGAAATCAACTATCCCTTTAAATGACTAAAAACAGCAGACACTATCAGGAAGAACCCCAGTAATAAATTATGAATCTTTTATATCTGCAAAGATATTGATGTCAAGTTTGTCAGTGACATGATGGAAATAAATGCTGAGCTGTAGAGAGGAATTTTATACTTTTAAATACAGATGAGCCAGGGACAGGGTAAATAAAACAAACAACAAAAAAAATGACATGAAAATATGTCAGCAAGGCTTTAAAATGTGTAAGACAACAGTAACTTATGGCACAGGTTGTTTTGCGTATACCCAGGGAGCATGTGAATGTTATACATGGACAACTGATGAGTGATTGTTTGAAAATCATATTTTTCTGTTGTGCTCGATTGTGACATTATTTTTACACCTCATAGGCCGCTAAATAGAATCTCACCAAATGGATGGAAAGTGGTATTAACGTCATATTCAGCTAGTGTTCGCAACACCATTGAGCATGAGGGACAGTACTCATTGTTACGGTGTACATTTTATTTTAGTGGCAATCAAACGTGATACTACTGATCAGATGATGTCATGTCGAACTGAACTGACGTTTGCTGCTAGTGTTGCTGCATTTATGTGTTTTGTTTTGTATTTATTTCGCTCAGCTATTGAATAGCGTATGGGCTGTGCATTCTTAACTGTAAATCATATCAGATTTGTAAATGGCCCTGATCAAATTAAACAGAGATGCTAGATGTCATTGGTTTGAATCTACTTCTCTCTGTGTTGAGAACCTGAGTCATCTTGTATTGTCTCAGTATGGCCATAACTGTGTTTGCATAAATTGTTTTGAGTAAATAAACATTCGTGAAAATAGATTTTGTCCATTGCGTTTCATAAAGTTGCACGTTTAAGGGTTAGTAAAATGTTATGGCATACAAAAATGTTCAGAGTTTCATTGAAATAATGTGTCGATGCCATCAATTCATTTTATGACCTGAGGCCAGTTGTTCAAAAATCCCATGTTTTGCTATTCAGGATTAGCTAAGCCATCTTACTTTTGTGCCAGTTTTTCAAAGCTATATTGGATTGTATCATCCTGATCCAGATAAACACTTTTTCAGATTACTGGTGCTCTACGGAGCCCCTAAACGTACTAAAGGGACAAATCTTATGCTATTGGGTGGAGCACTATAACGAATCCAATGGAAAACATGACATATTATTTCCAAGCATATTGTCCCTGTGAAAATTACACATTATATAATTTCTGCTAATAATCCCACATAAATGTCTTTGTGGGCCCATTTTCACAAATGGGGCTTAGTTTAAGACAAGACTAGGCATTAGTTAAATTAAGATATTTAAGCAACTTTTACTAAAATGTCTTGTAAGAAAATATTACAGGTGAGCATCTTAACACAGAACAATGACACTGACATGTTTTAAGATATATCAGAGCAAGATATTTTCATCTGAGACAGCTCAAATATGCAATTTAGTCTGGGACTAGCTTAAGCCTTGTCTGTGAAACGGGGGTAGTGTATTAAAAAAAGGGTTAAATAAGAGAGCAACAGCGCCCCCCAAAGGAATTTGAGCTTTTTAGCTTTTTAATTTCAGCCTTTTAATAAATTACTTACTTAAATTAATTAAAATTAATTAATAAATATCATATTCTTGATATTAAGATTTATTCTCGACTTTAATCTTCTACTTGAATCTGTTTTCTCTTCTAAAAATGTTTGTAGCCGTAAAAAGGGAGAGAAAAAAAAAGATTCAAAGTGCAGTGAACGATTCAATGAATCTCTCAAAACCTTCCGATTCACTGAATCAAACGTTCCTCTGCTACAAAGCGCCTGGTGGATACGTTTACGTTACGTAAAGCTTAAGATATTTGTTTAATTGTTGGTTAGAAGGCTAACTCTAAAATGGTGAGTGGTAGAAAACTAACTTTGTAAAACGTCATTAGTTACTGTTTACTACTTGGCGTCGTCTGGCGGATCACTGAAGCTGCAGGGCCAACAACGAAATGTTACGTTATTTTATAAAATATATCTGCATACTCACTCTAACCATAGTGAATTGTGTCATTTCTGTTATGGACAAGGTTCGTTCATTCGGCCAAGACCGAAAAAACATTTCGAAAATCAAACCGCCGAAGAAAAGCGCCTCCGGACTCCAGCTGAGAACGATACTGACGTGCGTGTTTTCAGTTCAAAACAACAACATTGATTAACCTTGTAAACATTAATTCCACCTATGGTTATTTTAGTGACCAGTCTGGCACAGAGGTCAAAGCTGAACCTTACACGCGGTGTTTCCAACAACCATTCAAACGCTTCAGCTTCGCTCTGAAGTCCACCTGGAGGACTGGCACAAGGTTTGACATCACTACAAAAAGTCAAGCTAATAAATACATTGATTAACGTTTGATAACAATTGAGTATTGACTATTTTTGTAGGGAACCTCTTACCAGCAATCCTTCTGTAGGTAAGACAGTTTTATGTATTCATTGTCATTGTTAATAACATCCCTCCATTTAGCTGTTTGTTCTGATAACTCAAACTCTATCATATCTGGTGTCTGTGCAGATGTGTTGTCAAGTAACGAGGAAAAGGAAACCAGAAATGAGCTGGACACCCAATATGAAGATATCTTTTCATTTGCTGACACGGGTAACTTGCACAAGTTATTTAAAAAACACCTTCACAGATTTGTGTCATAAGTTTAGGTTTTTATTACTTTAAGCAGAGTGAGTTCATATTTTGTTTTTACAGTCTCGTTGTCTCTAACAGATCTAATTGTGGGTCAGAACAAAACAACTTTTAAGACCAATGATGACACATCTGCAAAAAAACAGCTTCTGCGGAAATATCGAATGAGAGATGAGGTAAAAAAAACACAGTCAAGTAAATATACTCATCATTATAAAGCTTCATGTATTCAGTTTAAAACTGACGCAGTTTTTTCTCCTAATACAGTTTGGTAACATCCGGAAAGGTCCAACTGCCAAAAAGACCACACTTCCAAAAAGCTCAGAGAGACGTGTTGCACAGAGACTGAACAGTCTTACGCTCAATATCAGAAGTTTTAAAGTTGGAATGCTGACCAAGAATTTTAGAAGATCTGGTGCTCTGACCGCCCAGTGCACCGTAAATATTAATTACAGGCTTACTGAATTCACAATGTGTGATTCAACACCTGATACACTCAGATATACTGTCTGTTTTTCATTTGCAGTTTACAGTGGATTACATTGAGATCGCAAATAAAGGTAAAGCATTCGCATATTTCCAAACAGCAGACTTTTAGACACTCACACTAGAGATGTAAAATTTGATTTAAAGACGTAGTTCTTCCAAGAAATTTGGAAAATCTAATTCGCGGTGTAGGTGAGTTCGTTTCTTCATCGGAGCAGGTTTAGAACTGCTTTCAGAATGGGTGCCAATAGATTTAGAGATAAAAATCACTTCTGGCCAAAATGAGAGTCCATAATAAAGTTTCCTGCAGTGAAAAGGTCCGTCCCCTGTTTTTATGGATTTGCTTGTACATTATTGTGATGTTGTTTTAACTCTGGTTTCGACGGCACCCATTCACCGCAGTTTCCAGTGGTGAGCATGTGATGTAATGTTAAAGTTTTTCTAATGAAGAAACTCATCTACATTTTGTATGACCCATTTTGATGGTTCATTTTTTTTGGGTGAACTATTCATTTATTTTTTTAACAACATATGCTAAAAGTGATAAATACCCGTTTTTGTTAATGGATTCATTCCAAATTAATGATGTAGTATTTTTAACATCTTCTCTTCCGTTTTTCTGTCAGAACGAATAGAAGCATCCGATTTGATGGGTTGTGAATGGTGCTCCGAGCAGAAGCTGCCAGCCCTGTTCCTACAGACGACACCGGAGACTTGTCTCCATCTGCAGGTCCAGCTTGACATGTTTGAAGATGATTCCAAAATGTGGTGTGACTGCCAGAGCAGAAGTGAGTCGCAAATACAAACGTGAGCAGTCGATACGTGATAAAGTGTGACTGATGCTCCTGCTTAAATCATGTAAAACGGTTTCTGTTGTGTCCTTAGATGAAGGCGAGAAATATGTTGTCCTTATCTTTGAGAATGAGCTCACACTCCCAGAGCAAATCATATTTGAGAAAATATTCACAGAGATGGGCAAGCGTAATACTATTAGCTGTTTTCCTGCCAAGCTGTCATTTGAAGAAGCCAATAACAGACTGAAGACACATCAATGTGCCCAAAAACAGGAGGTGGGTCATTTTTTTGAGGAAAGTATTGTGGTTTTGAGAATGTTTTTGCATTAACCAGTCATAGACGTAATGAATGTAAATTACTGTTTATAATGATGATTTAAATATCATTAAAAAAAATTTCTTAAAATGACCAGTGCTCCTCATTTTACTTTGCATTTCATTTTTTGATGTTGTTTCCTGTAATGTATACATTTTATTTTGCTGTTTAGTTCACGGTGCTTCGGCTTGAAGAGGATGAACTTGACATGAGTCAGGTTTTTCAAAATGTTCTTTTACTTTAATTTTATTGTTTGCTTATTTTTTCTATTTTATGATTATTTTACTTCCTTTTATGTATAGCACTTTGAATTACAATTGTTTATGAAATGTGCTATAAAAAATAAACTTGCCTTCTTGCTTCCTTTTTCTTATCATTTTCTCATCCTTATTGTACCTTTCCTTTCAAAATACCACAGAATCAATCAAATTTTTGGCCGCCAGTTATGTAATAGAGCAAAATAAATCTACCTTTAACATGTTTTTCAGTTGTTTAGCTCTTTCTCTCAATGTCTAGCATGGCTTGGTGCCATTTTCGGCCTCTCCTGATCCTCATCGATGGGAAATTGCACCCCTCAGTGTCTCCGACAGTGATGAGGACGATTTGATAGAGCTCCCTTCATCACCCAAACAGGATATCAAAAAGTCAGTCGGCTGATCTAAAGTGAGCTGAGCAGTTCTTGTGATATTTGTATCTAAAAGAGCTTTTCTCTCCATCTCTTTGCAGACTGGTGGTGTACCCACCTCCTCCAGCCAAAGGGGGTATAACCATCACAGAGGACGACCTCAGCTGTCTTGAGGAGGGAGAATTCCTAAACGACGTGATAATAGACTTCTATCTACGGTTAACGTTTTTTGAGATTGTAGAAGTGGCTATCTCCTTCAGTCCAATGGCACTGCAATGACATGCATCTTGTTTTTTGGCCAGGTACTTGGTCTGTGAGCAGCAGGAAGTAGAGGATGCCTCTAAGTACCATGTATTTAGCTCTTTCTTCTTCAAGCACCTCACTCAGAGAGATCATAGAAAGCTTTCAGGAACCACAGATGCATCGTATGTATAGAGTATGGTCTTGTAAAAAAAACTACATAAACATAGAGGGTATTAACACTGCACTGAATTGCAGCATTCAAGAGCGCCGACACAGTCGGGTAAAAACGTGGACCAGGGGCATCAACCTTTTTGACAAGGACTTTATATTTGTCCCAATCAATCAAATGTGAGTCTCTTAACAAAGCTGCACCTCTTTGGTGATCGTTTAAAAACATTCTCGCAGACTTTGAGGTTGTGTAGGAAGGTAAAAGAAAGAGCACATCTTAATAAGAGCCCCTCCTGTGCAAATATCTCCTCAGGGCTCACTGGTACCTGGCTGTCATCTGTTTTCCTGGCAAGATTTCACAGACCAGTGGTTTGGATCTTCACCTCAATGGGCGAAGGCATTCAGAGGAGTATCTTTGCGATCATTCTCCACCCAATCCCATGTCCCTCTTCTACTCTCCAGACTCCTCAAAGCAGCTCTCCAGATGGAGTCAATCCATAGGTAATTTAGAAAACAACGTGGTGCCTGTGCAAAATGGTGTAGATAAAGGAAAATCTGTTAGATTATTTTGCTTCTGTTCTTTTTGAGTGAGAGAATATTGGAGATCCAAACTGATCCATGACCCAGCACTAAAGAGTAGAATATTTAGTAGTTGTTTTTTTTCAAGGCAAAAATTAGCCTGGGCCCGCTCATACTTCCTGTGACCCTACATTTAGTTTCACAAGCAAAGTCAGTCTGGCAAAGCTGCCGTTTTAGAGCATTTCAGATTCCCCAAAAAATGGGAACCAATGAGAAACGAGCTCGACACGACTGAGGGCGGGTGTAACTCGATGACGCAGCTGTTCTGTGACCATAACAGCTTTTAAACATGGCGTGTACCAAGCAGCAACAACCGTTCGAAGTAATTAAAGTAAGTAAAGACATTTTCCTACTGCTTTAATGAAGGTTACGGTGGCTTCAGGTTTCGTCGCTACGCATACTGTACGTCATCGGAATGAGTGATCTGATTGGTTGTACATTTGTCCAGTAGTATACAGAGGCATCTGATGGACGCAGGTGTAGCTTTGCCAGACTAAGCTCCTATGAGCTTAATAGTCGCAGAAGCCAGGCTAGGTAAAAATGAAACGGGGGGTATATGTTTTGATAGTACAGCCACAGATACAAGTTAAAGTGTTTTGAGAGCATTTTAGGCATACTTTTTAACACATTTTTACTTGTACAGTATATATCCAAAATAACAGCACACACATACAGCATATATTTTGTCAATATTTACATGTATATATTAATATATTTAGTATATAAACATTACACATCAAACATTATTTTTCTTAAATATATATATACAGTATTCATAACAATTATGTATATTAATAAGAGCCCCTCTTTATGACCATGACTTTTTTCTGTTTGAACATATAGAATTGATTTCTGTGATAAAAAAGCTGTAGATTTCTTATCATTAGCAATGTTAAAGACCGTTGTGTTGCTTTATATTTTAGTGAGAACCATGATCATTTTTTAAGAATTCTTAAAGTTCGAATTTATTCAAACTTATTTGAAACCTTTTGTAACATAAATATATTCACTGTCAATTTTAATCAGTCTGATGCACCAGAAATCAAAAAACGAATTCTTCTATTTTCTTTTAACTGTGAGATGTGAGTGTGCCTCGTTATGTATGCTATCCTCCCGTAGACAAATTAGACCAGACTTTCTGCTTCTTTTCAGATGACGAGACTGAAGATGATGACCAGGTAATGTAAGTTAATCACTTTCTAATTTATTACCAAATCGGTAGAGAGTGAGCTAACCTTCTCTATTTCTTAATCACAGACGACCAAGAACAGATCTGTCCTTAAAAGTGACATCAGTGTCTCCAAACAGTGAGTTTTCCATGTTTTCCTTTTGCCTATCACTAGATGGCAGTAACAAGTCAATGAAAAGCTCCATTGTGCCCAGTCATTTGATGGACTGTGTTTGCAGGCCGTGCATTCTCATCATGGACTCCCTCACCTGCAGTGGAAGATCATCAGTGGTGCAGATACTCCAGGAGTAATTATCTGCTTTTGTTTCAAGTGCTTGATTATTTTTGCACCTGTGCTTTAATAGCGAGCACACATTTTCTCCTGTGCCTCTGTATACTGCATTAGGCAGCAAATGTCGCCAATTAAAAACCGTTTCCTATGAGGCAAAATGCTGTCTTCCTCAAGGGGGAGTTTGGCAGCTCAGAAAGCTGAGTCCTATGCTGGACCACATTCAAATCTCAGTGGAGATGTTTGTATGCTAGAAAGAATCATTTGTATAAATCAATTCCAAGGACTCGTTGCTGACACACAAATGGAAATCTGCTCCCGAACCGAGCAAACCTCATGCATGGTAGCCGGCTAGTTAGATTACCTGGGTTGCATATAAAATCAGTGCGATTTAATTCAATACTTCACCAAAAACATAAAATATGATCGATGAACGCAAGACGACATTGACATTCTAGCCACTTATTTTCTGTAAATCCAAGGTACTTGCAAGAGGAATGGAAGGTCAAAATGGGCTCTGAACAGAGTTTTGGAAACGGAGTGATGGATGGATGGAGTCCTGTTGTTCCAAAACAGGATAACTACACAGACTGTGGCATCTTCCTTCTGCAGTATGTGGAAAGCTTCCTCAAGGTATTTTGATGAGCTTCTGATTCATTCCAAAATGTAGTTTTTTTCCTATGTTTAAAAATTCTGTTATAACAAATTTCTTTTTTAGGACCCACCACAAACTTTCCATCGCAACATGGACCTGAATGCTTGGTTTTCACAGAGGACGGTGAAGAGAAAAAGAAGGCAAATCAAACGGCTCGTTCTCAGACTTCACAGACAGCAAAATGTTTAATGTTTTCAGGTCATACGCTTCCTACAGATCATTTGTTACAAAAAAAGCTATTATTACCCTTCTTTCAGGATTTTTTAATGGAAGAAAATTCAATTAGCAAAAAAGGTTGCTTCTTTAAATTAATACTAAAATGAATGTTGTTTTCTTTAGAAATGGATTTGTTCTAGAAATTAAATAAAATAATAGTTGAGTATGGAATGTCTCAAAAATAAATGGCCAAATGCTGAATCCAAGTATGAGTGTTTTATCAAAAAGACTTGCTTAAAACTGAAGCGTGTAATTTCAGGTTTCCTCAAACAGTAAATCTTGTCACAAACCCAGTTGGTGAGCCAGTGTTGCTTTACTGTGCTTGTTGAGATGGTCAAATAAAGAGCAATTAGTTTATATATGGCTTATATGTAGCTGTCTGTGTAGTGTTATGTTTAAAAGACTGAACCAGAACGAAAAGACAGAACAATCCTCGAACAATCCGAACATTAAGATTTCATTCTTGTGGTTAAAGGCCCATATTTAAGTACACATAAAGTGAACAAACACATTTCTTCTCCAAGAACATGGCTTATGCATATTCTAAACTCCGTTATTCTCCCAGACTTGCTTCCGTCTCTGCTGGAGGGCAGAATTTTTGCCTGTTCATGCAGATGATCAGATTGGCCACCCCGCACGATCAAGACAGATGACCGTCTGCTTCCCAATACTCAAATTGAAATGCTTGATGTATTTCTGTTTCATCCTGGGCAAGAATTTTTGGACTGTGATGAACCACCTGATCCCTGCGCACAGTATAATATTCAAGACTGGGGAAATCAAATGCGGAAAATAAGATTCATTGGTTTAAAATGCATCGGCTGACCAAACCAAATATTAGTGTTTAATTAAATATACAGTAGTTATTACAGTCACACTGTAGAACGTATGTGAAGTACTGTACAACAATACACTATTACACAAGTTTTTGAAAAGTAAAATAAAATAAAGTCTTCTATCCAAGCCTGCATTTGTTTGATCCAAATTACACATAATAAATACCTAAATAAATCATTTAAAATGTTAATTATTTTTGTGATTTCAAAGCTGATTTGTTTAGCTTTATTACTCCAGTCACATGATCTTTTATTCTAATTTAAATTATTTAATTTTATTGAATTTATTCTAAACTATTCTAAAATTCTGATTTGCTGCTCAAATAACATTTATTATTATTTGAAAACAGTGGAGTAGAATCTTTTTTTTTTCAGGTTTCTTTGATTCAGAAGCATATTGTATGGAATATAAATGATTTGTAGCATCATTTGTTCAGTGCATGTTACAAAAGCTTTTTATTAAAGATGAACGTTGATCTTTCGAATCATCAAAGAATTACTCAACTGTTAAGTATCGATTAAAATAACAATAATGCGTCTTGAACAGCAGAAACCAGCATATTAGAATAATTTTTGAAAAATCATGTGGCACTGAAGACTAAAATTATACTAAATAATATTTTAAAACACATTCAAATAAAAAAAAAGTAAAAATGGTCCACAGTATTACTGCTTTTGCTGTATTTTGTATCAAATAAATGCAGGCTTGGAGAGCAGAAGAGACTAATTTAATCATACCGTTTAAAAACTTTTGACTTGGGTGTAGATTATTAAATTCTTCGAAAGTTTATTAAATTCTTAGTTCAAAAGAAACGTCTCATAGCTTGTATCATTTGATCAGCTTTGAAACCTTGAAAACGACCACCTGTGATGGCCTCATCTCCTTCCCCTCTCTCGAGATTGCATCCCTGCTGTGTTCTCCATATGAGAAACTTCCTTTATCTCTTTTAATTCTGAAGTGTTAAAGCTAATGAGACTCTTTGAGTGGATCATGCACTCAATGCTCAGTTATTACTTCAGTCCTTTGTGGAATTACCCATCTGCCAGCAGGCCAGCAGCATATGGAATGAGCTGTAATTTAAGCTGAAATGTTTTTTTGAGGGATTGGTTACCACCGAGGGTATAATGAGGGCAAACACAGAATTTCTGTTTGTGTGATTGATATGCGTGTACAGTATATAATTTGATTAATGTGAGCTATTTTAAATAGGCTTCTGTTTAATTAGTCAGCTTTTTTTTGTGCATGTTTACCATATAATTTCACAGTACCACTTCCAGAAATGGGTTGAAATTGTATGTATTTAGACTCGAGTTATACTTTCATGTTACTGTGGAAAACAACAAGAATATCTCTCAGCTAGTATAACAACTCCTCCTCACCTCAGGCTTTTTCATCACTCCGTATTTTTAGGAATCATTCCAAGGTAACAATATCATTAAGATGAGTCACTGTCTGGAAGTAAAGCTGTTCTTCTGTTATATGTTAGCTTATGTTGTGTTACTGGCATATGTGCTCTGGAACACACACGATTGTTTTTATCTCGGCAATGCTCCTGGGAGATGCAACAGTCAGTGTGGCATTAAATCTAATTAACAGTGATCCCCAGGCTCACTCCATGACATAACTGTAAAAGTCCTGTTTTTACCTGTTTGAAACCTATGAAGCAATTGCTATTTAATATTAGTGCAGTGTGTGACCAAATAAAACATTGCTCTGTCAAATCCAGTCAGATAGGCTATTGCAATGCTTCATGTGAGGCTACAACCTTAACCCAAGCTAACTTAAACACTCTGAGAAACATTTCAAAACAGAAAAATATAGTCCAAGACTAAAAATGGACTAAAAGTAAACTAAAAACGGTGTTTCTCATAGCTGTTTTGCTCAGAAATTTGATACAGCGCCACGTAGTGAGATATCATGTGTCCTAATTAGATTTACAAACACACAGTCTGCCTTCAAAGGTGTATTAGATTTCAACTTAGGAATACTTCTATAAGTTTTGAATTACAAGCCAATAAAATATTAATGAGTCTCCAGTTTGTATCAGTTGCGCGCCTTTTAGTAACCATGGCAATCCAGTATGCAGCTCTTGACTTTCTCCTCATCCCTCAACTGACGCTTTTCGTGTTTGAAACAACTTTATCAACAATAAAGTGGGAATTTTTCTTAGAATATAATTTAAACGATGTATAGATTAAAAAAGTGTGTGTGTGGCGAACTAATCAAATTAAAATGTTAATATTCCACACAACCATTGAAAATAGACATGATATTTCACGTATAACACATTACTTTTACAGTAAACAAACGGTGTTGGGTCTGTGTTAAAAGTCATGTTATTTTAGTCATTAGATGGATGAATGTGGTTGTGTGTCAAAATCTTAGTAAGCTCCCTAACTAGGCAGCATTTTGTGAAGTTGCCTCTGCGCGAGCCTATGAGGTGCACAATTGTTGCGCGTTCCTGTAACGGCCGAGACGTAGCACGCGCCTACCGTATGACGCCCACAAAAGCTCTAAAGATAGTCAGCTCTCTGTGTTTTGAGACACGGCCTGTGTCTTTCACAGCTACCGTTTCACCACCGAGGTCGCTGTTATTCCTGTGGACTTCAGTCTGAAGCCGGACACACTTAGAGGAAGAACAGCGGCTTTGAAAACGGGAATATTTAACATCGAGGGAATCTGTCACCGCTAACCGGGACAGTCTGTCCCTTCTCTGTCCACAAAGACAGCTACTCTCACCGGACATACAGATCATGTGAGTGACTTACCTTACTTGATTTGTTGCGTGGCTTCTGTTTAGAGCAGCTAGAGCTTTGTTTGTTGTTTTTGGTGTTAAGTTCTGTTTAATTGGTTTTACAGTGGCGAGCTAGCATGCTGCTAATAACGAGTCTTAATTATAAAACAGTCGCCAGGTGAATTTCGCATATGGTTGGGTTTAGTAACAATCAAATCGTTATTTAAATACTGCATTTAAAGTGTGGCTTTTGTATGATAACCGCAAATATTACACTTCTTGTAACTTCTCGTCTATCAGATATAACGTTAGTTATATTTACTCATAGTTTTGCATTTGGTTGACCAGAGTTATATTATTTTGTTTTTCAATGAGACATTTGTTTTGTTTTGTGATCAGTTATGTGCGTGACCAAAGTTTTCCAGAAAATGATTAATGCCTGAATATGATGGAAATTCGATTGGTTTTATGTATTGTTAAATATTTTAACTTTTGTGAACCGAAGGGCCGAGTTGAGTTGTTTATTTGTGTTTCATTCATATGAATGATGGATGCTTTGAGCACTATTAGGTGACTGTAAACTCCAGTGTCTGCGCATGCGCGACTTCTCTGGTTAAACGCCGTAATGGTTCCACCTTTATAATCCCTCCTGGGTCATTCCACGAAATGTGTGTGAACACAGACTTCAACAATGAAAAGCTTTTTACTGTGTGCTATTATAGGGTGTTTTTATACACTAAACCAGAAAATTGTTTTATAACATGAAATGTATTCATTTAATAATAAACATATTTAGCATATAAATATATAAATATATGGATTTATTAAAATTGATTATTTGAGTCATATTTGAAGTCGCACAGAGATAGCCAACTCACAGGTTGCTTATTTTATTAATTATTATTAAAAAGCATATTTAGTCAAGAGTGCAATATTTGTAATTTTACCAGAATTCATTATTTTTATTTTGGTGTCACCCATGCCCTGACCATTTTTTTTTGTTAACTGTGTACCATGTAGAAATAATAATTAAATGTATTCAAAAAGAAAAACTTATACCATATTATTTTGACTTTGTTTGAAGTGTCAAACACGAATCATGACATGAAAATTTTGCACTTTTAGGGTTAACTGACACGTTGCTAGAATTGCTAGATAATATCCTAGCAGAAAATGATCAGTATATATACCAGTGTGTCTATACATTTTACATTTTTATATACAATTATTCTCAATTATTTTAACATTGTAAAATGAAAAAGGTATCTGTTTCATGGAATGACTCTGATAGGAAGCAAAACACTCACTCACTCACTCACAGATGGCCTGTATTTTGGTAAGTGACATCCGTGCCTTTGTACAAAGATGAAATGTGAAATGTCCCCGATCCCTGCTGAGGACGCACAATTACACAAAATGTATTTTAACTGATAACCAAAGTAATGGCTTTCATAAATAAAACATTATCTGGATTTAGATTTTTGAAAAGCATAGTAGTTTTAATTACGAACTAGAAACCTGCATACCAACTAGTCATCATTTTTAAGTTCTTGCATATTAAAACACTCATTTGAATATGAACTCAGCAAAAGTGCAGGAAAATGTTGGCTTTGGAAGTCCCATCGACACTGGCCTCTTTGCATCCTGTTGCGTCCTGTTTTCCATATCCTCTGGCTATAAAGAGAACAGGAGCAGAGGAAGAAGGGGGAGGGATACAGTATGTGTGCGACAGGAAACTCATGCAGCCCTTTGACCCCTAACCATTGCCTATGACAACGTCTGTACTGCTGCCATCAACATGCACACAGAAATGTGCAATTACGCATCTCTCTATTCAAGTATGCTTTGAAAGGAATTGTGTGTTCATTAGTGGATACTCTGTAAAATCTAATTAGTTGGGCTTACTTAAAAAAGCATGTAAACCTAATGCCTTAAAAAAACTAAGTCAAGTGAAATAATAACAGTATGTTGTACTGACAAATGCTTAGTTAGTATAGTTTGCTTAAACGAGTGTTATTGTAACTAAAAAAGAACACTAGAGTGTACTTGATCCATTACTTTAAGTTTACTCACTGACTTAGTATAGCTACTCACTGACTCCCAGAGTGCATTGCGGCAGAATAAATTATGCAGTTGCTTTGTTTTACAGCTGCTGTTGTTTTTATTTGCAAATTTAATTTGCTGTCTTGTGTCAGTAGTAGCACAACAAAAAGAGCAAATAAAATGGTTATACAATTAATAAAAATAAATGCAATTTAATTGTGGTGATTCGCGTGCTGAATGATGAAGTCAGTATGTGACAATATTTTAAGTATTAAACAAATAAAAAGCTTCTCAAGCAGTTTATGAAAACATTTAAAGTGTAAAAAGATTGTTAATAAACACAAAAAATACACTACTAGAAAAAAACTATATAATAAATTAATTAAAAGATAGATCTCCTGTTAAAAGAAACCCATTTATTACTTTTCTTCCTTTGAAACCAAATTACTCTTGATTTCATGTTGCGTCACTATTAATAGGAAGAAAATTATAACAACATAGACAAAGTTCTAAGTGTCCAACCAAAGGGAAAGCTAATCACTATAATGGTAAGTTAATAATAAAAAAGGGATAAAATAAAACATTTTAGTAAAATCTTATCTGGCATATGTAATGTTCAGGGCTCAGTTTTTAAAAAAAAAATTAATCTGGATTAAATTGGTCTGGATTTGGAAATCCCATGTTTTGCTGTCCAGGATTAACTGATCTATCTTACTTTTTTAAAAGAACATGCAGCTCAATTCGGAACATTCCCTCACGTTAAATGCTTCACGCATACAGTGAACCTGGCATCGCAGCGTGCGCTTAAAGTGGCCGCGCTCTCCCGGCTTTTAGCCAAAAAGCTTGACACATCAAACGCGTGCGAGGGTTTGATATGAGCTCGCTGCCCCGTTTCTTCCCACGTACATCTGTTTTCCTGTCGCGGAAATGATTTACCGCACTCGCCAGCATCAGTGGTGCGCTCGCTTATTAATGGCATAGATTTGCCGCCATAGATTAAGTGTGTTTTTCGCGCCTAGTATTGAACCAAATCGATGACAATCGTAATCGAACCGAACTGTGAGACCAGTGTAGGTTCACACCCCTACTGTTTACCATAGCCTTAGGGTGCTTTCACATCGGTTGGTCCGGACCAAGGGCAACAAATGATAGATTGTAGCATTTTTCTGCCGTTTTGGTTCCTTTTCACACCACACTGATTGCTCTGGTCCGAACCAGTTGAAAAGAACCAAAATGCAGTCATGTGACAACATCTACATCACTTGTTGGCCAGATGTGCCATTAAACGTATTTCGTAAACTGCTTTTTAATTGGTCAGAATTAACGTGCGGGAAAATTCCA
>JAUMHP010000072.1:13861774-13874741 GCA_032361065.1 Enteromius trimaculatus | reverse complement strand
TGTGGAGGTCACGTGTTTCCGCCTACTGTGGAGCTCCACAGTGGCTGCAGCCAGACCCTTCTCGAAATATTGCCAACGATCCATCAGGTACGGCAGCTGGATTAGTCCAAAAAGGCGCAGTACTTTTTGCAGTTGGGTCTGTTCGGGTTCGGATCATGTTCTCACCACAAATGAACCGCTCCAGTGTTCGTTTGAAACCTCTTCAAGGAGGTCTCGGTACGCTTTTTTGGTCCGCTTTTGGTGCGCACTCAGGTGCGATTGCTACATTCACACCTGCCCAAACATACCGCACCAAGTAGGAAAACAAACTCTAGTGCGATTCAACTAAATGAGGCAGATGTGAAAGCAACCTTAGATGTAACCAACAGTGTATCCTACTGGCTTAGCAAAAAACAAGAGGTAGGCAAAATACCAGTGGCCACAAATGTTTGTTTTATAGAGCTATGAGCAACAGTGACATTTATTTGATATCTGATATAATTTTGTTTTTGTTGTTTACCATATCTCAATATCATTATATGTGTATAGGCTTCAAATATGAAAGAATTTATATATCATCAGTAACTATTAAGTTTGTGATCATTCACTATATATATTGCATTGGGTTTATTTGGGTAAAGAAAATCAAAACTGAATCCACCCTTCTGATGGCATCAGGATAATCCTGTTTTTTTTTTTGTATCAAATAGATCCCAATCTGAGTTCAAAGTTTTGAATAACCCGAAGGTCAGGTTTGATCCAAATCAAATGTAAGATTGGATTACGTGGTCTGATCTTAAAGGTGCTCTGTGTGATCTTGTTTGACGTCACTTCCGCTGACGTTAGGTGGTGCTAATCCAAGAGAGACTGCAGCAGAACTAACATGTCTAAGGAAACTCCAACTGTTCTGTGAGTAAATGTGTAAGACAAGTCTTTCTACAATATTTTACGATGTTATTGCATTTGTTACAGCTGAGCTGACATATTGAAAACTATTCTAGAAGCGAATGCTAATACCTTACTCAGTATAAGCAGTATACAGTAGTTACCTCCGTTTTGTAATTTCTCTTACATGAGATAGCTTTGGAGATAAGTACTATTTGTTTACAGGTGCGTGTGAATGCTATTAAAATGCGTAATCGTGACTGTACCTACCTGTGCAATAAAAACTTGCCACCTGTGCATCGGCTTGGAAGTCCATTTCACTTCGGAGTTCTCTCCACAAAGTATTCCGCTAACCCACTCTCAGATTCACGCTGTACAATCAACTCTATTATGTGCACGCACATTAAACCCCACCTCTTCTTGCTGATTGGTTGGCCGAAGTTTGTTATTGTTTTGGTGTACATCTTGTGCCCCTATTTTGTTTTTTGGTTTTGCAACCTCTGTGTTGTCTTTCGAGATCGGGTTTTTTCCAAGTGTATACAGAGGGCGGACAGCAAGACGATCAAAGGTTTATGCATACGGTTTGAGATAAAAATGAAATCGAGCTAAAATCCTGAAACATCGGATAGAGCAGTGGTTTTCAATCCTGTTCCTCGGGACCCACTGCTCTGCACATTTTGCATGTCTCTCATATCTGACAGACTTATTTGAGTTCACAGAGCTTTTTCTTAATAAGCTGATGATCTGAATCAGGTGTTCAAATTAGTTAGACATATAAAACGTGCATGGCTGTGGGTCCCCAGGAACAAGTTTGAAAACCACTGGCATAGAGCACCTTTAATTCAGAATCCCTCTTTTACTTTTAAAAAAGCTATTTTCAAGATTTGATCCAATCCGTGATTCAAAATTTTGAAAAACAGGGCCTAGTTGTATTGAAAATTCAACATTGAAGATGACTTTGTTAAACGAGTGAATTCAACTAGTGAAGTATAACAGACATGGGGAAATTTTTCTTCTTCCTCTGTTGTTATGTTGTGCATTAGCAACAAATTAGTGCACTGCTGCCTCTCACTGCTTTATTAATGTCATTGTTGCCGCTCAAATATTTGAATTAAGCATCATTTAATGCAGTAAGTAATTTGTCTTATTTGCCTTGAAAGTTGCTGTAACTTAGTAAAACCTTGTAAGTATAATAACGAAGTACAGCTTACTAACTGTATCTAATTAAGGTGAGGTATTCGATTATGAATTGTATGTAGCCTTTTTTATTATATTTTTATTTAACAATGTTATTTAATATTTTGCACGAAAATTTACATGTTGCTATGCAACTTGGCTTTAAAGGTCCTAAGTTCATTTTCTCTTTCATCTCCATATCACTTGTTGCAGTGTCCCTCATGCATTTTCAACAAAGCCTTCTTCTCTTTCAATGACCATCTGCACAGAATATAGCCATAAAACATTTTTATTGTGTGTCTAATGCGCTGCCTTCGTTGTGACAATATAAGGCTTTTATCAAAATGAAATGTTGTGTAAGAATATCGTGATTAGTTTATGCTAGAGCTGAAATAAGATAGGATGAAGATTAATCTTGAAAGTACATGTCATCAGTAGAAAGTTCTGTAACATTTATAGGATGAGCATGCTTCTAGGTTATCCACAGTTCATCCTGATAAATATTACACCTTTTCTGGAATCATTATCTGGTAGCTAGAATGATTAACCATGGGAACAATAATACTGTATAACTGCTGGATCCTATTATATCTTATTTAAAAATCCAAGTGAAGGGCATTGTGCCACATGAACTTTGGACTCATTTTTGAGTACTTTTACATTTACACTTTTCCACTGCTGTGGTCACGTATGATAATAGCATGTTTCTGTGTTACTGTTTGGACGTGTTTATTATATATCAGTGAGGAATTATCCTGATCTTTTGTTAACTTTAAAAAAAAAAAAAGGAAAAAACAGTACTCGTTATTTACTCAAACATCTCTCAAGTCAGAGTTCACAAATAGTTATTTGTAAAGATCATTTTAAATAGGTATGTTTTATAATATTGTTTTATTAATATTTCTGTTTGTAATTGTGATTTCTAAACTTGAATATGATCTTTTGATTTCTAGAAACAAATGTCTAAAACGATCAGCTCACCTCAAAAGTATCATTTGTTTATTCGTCCTGTCTACATAAAGTCTTTTAATGCTTATCCATTATTCATGGAAATCTATTACTCATGGATAACTCAAGGAAATTAATTGGACAAAAGGTTTAATGCTGCTCTAAAGTTAAAAATATGTGCACAGAATATTATGAGTACATGTTAAAAAGACATTACAAAGATGAACATAATCAGTAGATCGTTATGTTTTAGTGCATCACATCAAGCATCTAATTTTCCCAAGATCCAGCACAAAATGGAGCATTATGTGAGGAGTAACATGCCAGATAGTTTTCTGATGAGCAGTGCTGCAGAACAGAAGCATATACCAATGCCAAGGCTTTGTTCCTTTCAGAAGACTCGACTGATTGGCACACATACGCTTCTGAGCATATAATGAGGTTAGTTAGCATGCTTGACGATTGATAATTGCACCGTGGGGAACTCTTGGGACCGGGCCATCGTCAGAGTGCCAGAGAATGGGAAATGTTGCCCCGGACCAAACCTGGAGCGGTTATCACGTCCTACCTCACTCGCAGAGCAGACGTCTTTGACATAAAATCAGTGCTGTACTCTTGTCGTCAGGTATAATAATGTCCTTGTCATAGCCATTATTGCTTTTGTAGATTTTGACAGCAGTACAGGTCATGCAGTCTGTGGCCCTCAGTGGATATCGTGGATCTTAACGGATGTCTCTTAATAGGGAATTATATTTAACACCGTAAGAAGTCTATGGTTTATTGTAGGATCAGAGTGAGATCAGATAGGGCCACCAACTGTTCTCTCAAGAGGAGAGTCTGTGCAGATAAAGATGGCTCAGAGAGCAGAAGTGTCAATCTGCTATCACAGGATAAGCCCATACCTGAAGGCAAGATCATCGAAAAAACATGGAGCAACAAACCAGGAGACTTGAATACCTCAACAGAACTGTTGTTGAAATAAGTCCTTGAACCACATTCACAGTAGATGGCACATTTGTCTGAGAATTTGTCCTAATTTTCTAAAATATCATTAGCTTTAGATGGCATAAAAGAACACAGTTTTACCTTTTGTAATAATATGAGACCAATCAGACCGTAGTAATGGGTTTGTTAAGGCAGGCATTACTAATGTTAATTCTTAGACTAGAGTATGGAATTCAATAGGGATGCTCGATCATGATTTTTCTTTAAGCAAGAAACAAAAAAGAATGAAAGTATTTAACAGTATTTATTGTGATAAATTTGCACTGATAAGGCACAACACAAACAAAGATTTATACATACTGTAGAAAATACTTAGTATTTCGATTCATCAAAATATCCACCATTAGCAGCTATTACAGCTCTTCATAATCTGGGCATCCCAGCTGTCAGTTTATTCAAACATGGACTTGATCTGTGGAAGCTGATGATCATCCAGACTTTGTCAGGGGTGATTCCAAACTTTTGGAGGGCAGTGCAAATAAAACCAAAATATGCTATAAATAAATGATCCCAAAATGTTAAATCAGATCATGTTTAGTGCAATGAGTTAAACAAAGATGCTACAGCAGGTGCTTTTTAAATCAAATTAAGTGAAGTTAAGTGTAATTTTAAGGTAAAATAAAAACCATCCTGCACAGAACTGACATTTACGTCTGGCTTTTCAAAAGTGCATTCAAGTTCTTCTTGACAAAAATAAGCATTTCAGCTTTGTCACAAGTAATCTGTTTCGTTTTTCGTCCAACATGTGATCAACTGCGCTAAACAACCTATGCCTGGGCAGCGCGCGGCCAAATCCGGCAATACATCAACGGCTGTTCGCTTCTTGGTATCTGTTTGTTTTTCACAAATTACATGTTTGCTAATTATTACAATTCAGTGCGCACACAGGCTGTATGGGTATAAATGAAAAATCAGCCTTATAATGATAAATGAGCATAAAAACATTAAAAGGTCTTTATCTTTACAGAATAAAATACAGAATTAAAAACTACCTCATGCAAAGCATTCTTGGAACCAGAAATCCTCATCATCCTTGTTCTGTTTTTTTTTTCTGATACTGGTTCCTAGAAATGCTTTGCATGAAGCTTTTATTTAATTATTAAAAATAAATAAATAAATATTTATTTCTGTAAAGATAGAGACTTTTAGGGCCAGGTTTCCCGTACGGGGATTAAGACTAGTCCTAGATTAAAATAAATGTTTAAACTGGAAAAGGCTTGCACTGAGATATCTTAAAATACATCATTGCCGTTGTTTGGTCTTAAAATGCTCACAGATAATGCATTTTTGTAAGACATGTTTCTAAAAAACTTTAAATGTCCTATATTAGCAAAGGTCTAGTCCTGGCTTAATCTAATTCCTGTCTGGGAAACCAGCCCTTTATGTTTAGTGTTCATTTATCTTTGAACAAACTGTTGTCCATAAATAACATAAATTTAAATCTACAGTAAGATACTGGGATCCAACTGCCAGTAATACTGTAAATTCTGCAGGATTTTTTTTACAGTGAAAGTATGTTATAGACTTTTTATTAATACCCTAACGAATCATATCAGATGACCCCTTTAAACCTGCAGATGATTAAAAAAAGGAGAAAAACTTCCATACACTTGGTGTAAAGGCTTACTTGTGCGGATCCTAGAGTTCTGTATGCTGACTTAATTCACTTTTGTAGATTTAACATGTGGCCTAAATAACCAGATGCATTTTCACGAGTCACAGGTCACGAGTATGTATCAAAGTTTAAAGTTTAAAGTGACCAGTTTGAAATTTTCCTGCATGCTTTGTGGAGGGTGCTTCCACTTGGTATTTTCATGGTATAGTTGGCATCCGGTCAGTAAAAATGCATGACGTGATGAAATCTACATTCTTCTATGAGATTTTGACATTGATTTAGGCCAGCAAACAAATACTTGAAAAGGCCTAGCAACCACACAGAACACACTAGAAATTCTAGCCACTCAGAAAGCACTTCAGCTGTGTTACCAGGCCACTCTGTCGTACACTGAACACGTCGTTCTGTATGTGCTGTTAGAGAATAAATACAGCTATTCACAACAATCAATCTAGTCGTCTTTCAGACAAAACATTGCTTCAAGAACGAGACACTTCTGACGTGATCTAATTGTTAGCACACCCTGAGCTCACGTGAGTTAATCTGTTCCTCTTATCGGCAAGATAATATTGTGCATCCCTATTTGTATGCATCAGAATATTTCATGTTTTGGAACTAAGACCATATGTGGCCACCTAACAGGATGTGATGTATCAAATCATAAATCGGTAATCAAAACCGCATATGTGAGGTGAGACTTACCATGACTTTTGAACTAAAATATAAATTTTCAAACACTATTTCTCTAAGTAGACTTCCTGTAGCTGCAACAGTAGAGAATTGCATTAGCATTGGTCATAGGTTTGGCTTAAAGTGGCAAATGAAAATTACATTTCTTATTAAAATGCCAAGTGTAGTGAGAGGTTTTACTCTCTAAATGGCTTAAAATCACAAGTTTTTAATCCACACTTCTTAAAAATGTGCGCAAACAATACTTTTTTTTTGACCACAGTACATTGCAACATGACGTGAGTACATACTGTAACTGCAATAAAGATAAAACTCCAAAATCTCTAAAGATCGACTAATTTTTACTGGTAAATTGTGTCTACAATAGTTGCATTAGTACAATAGTTAGTTGTGTCTCATATAGGCAATAGAGTGCGGATCGGGCCTCATTTTTCTGTCTCTGCCCGGCCCGTGTATGATAGAGCAGTAACTGAACCCAACCCGAGCCCAACAGGCATTAAGATATTTATGTCCGAGCCCAATCTCAGCACAATCTATTTTTTTTCTCATACTAATGACACATGCACTTTTTTGTGTAGAAAGCCTGCTTTTATTAAGCAGCTGTAGGAAGGCGTTTGGAAATGTTAACAGATGAGAGCTTAAGCGCACACAGGGAAAAAAGCGCAGCTAAAACACAGACGCACATTCACGCTGATGTCACTGAGCCCGATCCGAACCCGAGCATCCTTTCTAAATATCTGTCCAAACTCGGCCCATCTGGTACCGTCGGGCACGGGTCGGTTACCCATCCTCTAATAGGCAAGTTCTGCATAATCTGCCACTAGGCGTAGATTGTGAAAATCATATACAAATGTTGGAGAGTAAGGATGACCTAACAATGCCACTTCACCCTAGGCCCTTCACTCGCAACCTCCCTTCTGTCTAGTTTACTCGGATCTGCATTACTGATTACATTGCAAGAGTGGCCACTACTGGCGGAACCCTTGGAATGGGCTGAACTGGAATATCCTAAGCCCTTGGATTATTGCTTACATTTTTCTCCTCATGAATTTGTTTGGTGCAGCAATTTTTATTCTGTGGTTCAAAGACAAAAAGGGTTTAACCAAAAAAAATAGTAAGTGTAGTACTGATTTAATAAATTAATTAATTATTATTATTATTATTATTATTATTTTTTTAAGTTTTCTGTTTTTGTTTTTCAAGAATAAATAAATCTATCACACATTTTCCCCTGATTTACTAAATTTGCCCACTAAAATTTAATGTAGAAATCTTGCCAGGCATATTTACAACAAAACAAGTTGCATTATTTTCAGCCCAAATATGAATTAGTTGTAATTTTATTTTTTCAATTTGCCACTATTCCAGGTGTATTAAAAGGCCTATTTGTAAGCAAGGTTTTTTTACTCCTTTAAAACACAATAAAATTTGATATATTTCCTTATTTTATATATTTTAATATGTACGAGTCAGAATAAGCATGTTGTTTGACTTTTTACATAAAATTGTATTACACTGAATGACAGTGTAACGCTATTTCGACCAAATGTTGACATTTTTATTCTCCAAATTTTTTTTACAACCTTAAAAGACATTTTACTTGCATTTAAAGTGCTTTCTATATGGACATCAAATCACTTTCATGAATTTCCTTCGGCATGTTTATTATAAAGTTGTTTTGGGTAGGGGATAAATTACATGCGATCTACAGTGATGCCACAGTGGTGTTTTACTGTGGTATACTGAGAGGCCTGAAGTGTACATATAAGCTAAAGCAAACTTGCTCCCTTGATCAAAACTGAGGGGTCAAGTATCTGTCCATATAAACATCCTTCATCCACTTCACGAAGTGGAACGCACTTCAAAAAGGGAAGTACGTGAGTACATGTCTAGAAGTGGAGTGAATGACCTAGTGTCCATTTCCCAGAACACGCTAGCAATTCTCTAGCAGCAACTGCATCAGCCAGACTTGCACGAGAAAGCTCCTCTTATATTGTCTTCAGAGATCTAGTTTCAGTGTGCATTCTGCGTTATGCATGTTAACACTTTGAAGTGGCTAATGCAACAAGTTGTTTCGTTATTTTCATTACCATCATCTGTACTAGAGATGACCTTGTCAGCCTTCACTTGCAGCGTTCCGAAAGAAATTTTGTTTACAGTCACGTGTTGTGTGTTAAACAAAACAATTACTTTTCTGTTGGACGAGATTTGCATACTGTCAGCGAAGTCTGTGTTTTTAAACTTGTGTGTGTGTGTGTCTTCCAGATCTGCGGTGTAGTTGCGGGGTGCAATGGAGGATGGGAAGCCTGTGTGGGCGCCCCACCCGACCGACGGGTTCCAGCTGGGCATGATAGTGGACATCGGTACAGATGCGCTCACCATAGAACCTCTCAATCAGAGAGGAAAGGTAAGATGACAGCCTTACTGCTCTTGTAAGGTATCCTGTTAGTATTTAACCAGTGACCAATTGATTTTTATACCATATTTTCATACTCATGCGTTCATACGAGGGAAAGCTTAGTTTCGTTGCTAAGCACCTTTGATGCCCTATCTATCCACTGAGACCGGAGTACCTCAGGCGATCATGTGATCGGCGTTTCTGCTGAGTTTTTCCCACCACACGCTTGATTAACTTCACAATGTGTATAAAAGGCCTCCAGGTATCTGAGCGAAAGGTAAAATGTGAGAACATGTGTATGTGGAATAGTGCTGTGCCATGTAAGGGTGTCACTTGCAGAGGCTCTGAATAAGTAATAAGCTTCTACCTGCTGCAGGTGTGCGGGTCACGTTACACTCAGGGTAGATTCATTAGACAAAAAAAGCCACCTGTGTCTCGGCTGCTTTCACGCTCCCTTAGAAACCGCAGCACTGTGTGTGATATTTCTGAAATTGAAAAACCTGACAAAATCACCTCGCGAGAACATTCTCATAGGAACTAAATAATGTAATATCTCTTGTCCAAAAGTGGTGCAAGGTGTATTTCATCTTTAGGGATTATAATTCATGATGCGGCATTCGTTTTTTATGGATCTCTTCATTTATTCTGAAATGTGTTAAAAATGCATTTCATACTGTACATGCACTGACAAAAAGTATGCAAGGGGTGCATGAAACTGAATAAGGTAAAGCAGACACACACCTGTAGAGGTAAAATAGCTCTCAGCTGTTTTGCAGCTGTTATCCTCTACTTCTGCTAGTCTTCATGTCTTATGAAACTATACCTTGAAAAAGTCTACTATCCAAAACGTTGGATAATAAATAGTCTTTGCTCAAGTGAGTGTGTGGTTGTTTACTTTCCAATAGGGGTTCATGAAATAACATCTTAAAATTAAGCTAATATTAGTTCTGTTTTCGGATTATTTTATGATAATTACAAAACAACAATAATAATAATGTAGGGAGGGACTTGGTTTTGTTCATGAGGAATGGATTAGATTGTTGTGATTTGCTGATTGCTGTGATCTTATGTGAGTGACAGATAGCTGGAGGGAATTGATTTTTGTCCTGTCCCCTCATGCTGGAGCACATGTCATCAGAGAAGAGATGTCAGTGCAAAGGGGATGGAAAGTCATCTTGATTAAAAGAACACTCCACTACTTTTGAAAATAGGCTAAATTTTCCAACTCCCCTAGAGTTAAACAGTTGAGTATACATTTTTTTTTTTAAAACCCATTCAGCCGAACAATATGCACAGCTTAGTATACTGTAGATCATGGATGATACGTCACGCTCAAAAATGTTCAAAGAGTTTTGATATTTTTCCTATTTAAAACTTAACTCCTCTATAGTTACATTGTGTACTACGACCAACAGAAAATGAAAAGTTGCGATTTTCTTGGCCGATATGGCTACTAACTATACTTTCATTCCGGCACAATAATCAAGGAACTTTGCTGCCGTACTGCAGCAGGCAGACGTTTTTGCATAATATCATTGCGCCTGCTGTATGTTGATTCAAGTTCCTTGATTATTACACCGCAATGAGACGAGTATAGTTCCTAGCCATATCAGCTTGTCTTATTCCACCGGTCTTTGTACACGATGCAACTACAGAAGAGACAAGTATTAAATAGGAACTCTTTGGTCATTTTTGAGCGTGATGCTAACGGTCTAATCAGATTTAATAATCTATGCTAAGCTACAGCTAAAAGTGCTATCGCCAGACACCGGGATCGGCTGAATGGATTCAGAAACTGTAAAACTCAACTCTTTAACTCTAGGGGAGTTGAAACATTAACCTATTGTCAAAAATCGAGGAGTGTCCCTTTAAAGATTAAAAGGGCACATACTCCACCCCAGAATTAAAATTTTGTCATTAATCACAGTAAAAGCTTTGCTTCCGCTTTTCTGTGTCAGCTGAACCACACGGATAGGTCTTTTCTACGTTTATTTAAGCTTAGATTTGAATGTAAACAGAACAGCGTACGCCATTTGCGTCCAAAATGGTGCTACGGTGACGCAAAGAGATTAATTGTTGAATAAAGTTATTATATTTCTTTTCTTTTTTCTTTTTGTTGCATACAAAAAGTATTCTCATGTCTTCATAACATTACGGTTGAATCACAGATGGACTTTTCTGATGACTTCTTTCATATTTTCTGGACCCTGACAATGAGACCGTCACAAACTTCCCGGTTTTCATCCAAATGATCTCAAATTGTTTTAATAAATAACAACCAAACGAACAAAGAGCATATTTCTAAGCTAGATAATATATATAAATCTATACATTTTATCTTCTTTATAATTAACCCTCTTGTATGTTATTGGCACATTAGCTTTTATTAAACAAAGATAAACAATTTGTGAGATGTTCCCACTTGAATACATCAAGGTTGTTTGTGTTTTGGGTCAAAGAGGTAGATGATATCCGTGACATTGAGGCAGATAATAACGTTCCTAATGTAAATGGCGTATATAAAAGTGAGGGAGTGGAATAAATGGAATAAAGCAGGAAAGTCAGCAGGGATGAGATGGGCTTTCAGGGAAAGGTCAGCCTGTCTCATCTCGCTCTGAATAACGCACCGGCGTGATGGACAGTTTTGGGTGTCTTATAATGTGTCGTGTAATGGATTTCGCAGCTTATGTTCTCACCTTTCGCATTAACATGACTTTACTGTTTCTTCTCTGCGTTATGGCCGCCATTAGACACAATCAATCATGGCTGACCTAGCGCCGCTCTTCTGTGTCATTTGCACAGTCGTAATGTACGAAGACCTTGAGTGTTTACAGCTTTACACCTCGCTGAAAGTAACCAGAGAGAGTCGGGAATGAGAGAACAAACAGCTGCCATCATCTACTTGTTTTTTGTCCCATTAATCTTCTGTGTGGTCGTAAACGCTGTGCGCTTTTAATAATATGGATAAATAGTGAAGTGGGTCAATGGAGGCAGTAGTTGTTAGGCCAGGTTTTTTATTTGGCCAGAGGTCCCTAAGTTGACGATGCTTGTTCTGACTTTGCAGACGTTCCTGGCTCCTATCAATCAAGTCTTTCCTGCTGAGGACGATGTGAACAAACATGTTGAAGACAATTGTAAGTATATTACTTATTTGGGGTGCATTAGCATCAAGTAAAATAGCTAATGTTCAGTGATATTCTAAGGTTTAGATGGGATGTATTTATTTAAATGTTTGCATGTTTACTTCCAGGTTCTCTTATGTATTTAAACGAAGCGACTCTACTAAACAACGTCCGTGTCCGTTACAGCAAAGACTTGATCTATGTAAGTTAACTTCCTGTTCTGAATTCTTGTTTTCCATCATGTCTGTGCCCTTTTCCGTAGCCAAAACTATGCTAATACGCATCCAAATTATAACACAAGCACTGTCCAACTTTAATGACTTAATTTTGGAGCTATTTTGGCGGTAATGAAGCTCAGTACTCAAGGGGGCGATAGAGTTGGCTTGCAGTGTTTGTGTCAGAAAGGATGTGTTGTTATTATCTGAGTAAACATTACTTTAAACTTTAAATTAACTTGCTTGACAAAATTAAAACTACAGTGCACGGGCAGAAAGAAATGCTGCTGTTAAAGCCATCATCCTTCGTATTTTTGAACCTAGAGGAAATCATGCTAAAATTAATTTTCAATGAATTAAATCTCTCTTCTCTCAACACTGGTTAACACTGAATTTGTTTTATTCGCTTTTATCACGTTTATTATTATTTTTATTTTTTAATGTAGAGATTTAAACAAAATTCCCAGTGATCAACAAATTTATTACAAATAAAAAAATTATGTAAGGTCTTTTAGTTTAGTGAATTGATTGGTTCTCCAGTATGCATAAGCTCTGTAGTAACATTAGTTGGCTGTTTGTAATGCTATAATATAGTAATGTTATTGTTATCTAGGAAAAAAAACAATATAAAAACTATTAAAAACTATTTTTTTGTGTTTTTTCCAGATATCCTATTAAAAGTATCCAAACAATGCCAGCAACAATGCTGTTATTAATGGGATAGGAAGCCATGTTTGTTATTCTATGAATACTAGCCCACTTAGTTTATTTGCCCAGTAAATAACAATTTTTTTTTTTTCACAGGTTCCTAAAATATTTGTGTTTTCTCATTATTATGACAGATGGCCTAATAAATAAATTAAGCACTGTTTTCATAGCATTCAGTTGACATGTTTGTTTGAATGTGGAAATGTTTTATTGTAAATAAAAAAGA
>JAUMHP010000072.1:13848717-13860822 GCA_032361065.1 Enteromius trimaculatus | reverse complement strand
GCCGATGCCGATATATTAAAAAATGACAAATATCGGCGCGATATATCGGCCGACCGATATATCGGTCGACCTCTAGTCCATAATAGAGTAATTACCTAGCAAGTACTTTATAATAGCTGTTGTACTTGCATAAAACAAAATATACTTACAATGTAAGTTATGAAACATTTTGTACTTGCATTTTGTAGTTATGTAGAAGTAATAGGCTGCTGCTGGAACACATTCATTGGAGTCTGTTGCACAGCTACTTATTTCACCTAAAGATTGTCACACGTGTGTTGACTTTATACAAAGTAATTGTAAATTCAAGTATAGATATAAGCCACTTGAAAATAAGGTGTATCAAGATTGTACTTAAGTGTAAGTAGCTGTGTTACAGACTCGGTCTGTTACGTATGGGTTACCCTCTTACATCTACAGTACATAATTACAGACTGCAATTACAGGTTATTCCATAATTTTGTTAAGTACATTTTATTTCAAGCAAGGACAATGGCTTCTACTAAGTTACTTTTCAAGTCATTTCTAAGTAATTCTGTGCTTCACAGAAAGAAAAAAAAGTCACACAGGTTTTTCTTTCTATTGAGTTCAACATAAATCACGATCAAGTGTGGTCCAAACAAGTTCTTTTTAGTGGGCAGGATTTCCTGATTCCTAAAGCAAATGACTCTTATGAACCAGTTCTTTCAAAATATAGCTCAAAAGGACAAGTTTTAATCAGTTTAATCATTTAATCATTTAATCAGTTTCTAAAGTGGACATTATAATTAAATTATATCAAATCAAATCAAATGTAATTCTTTCTTTTCATCTGTACTCTCAGTCTACGGTGATGAGCCGCGAAGAGATCGAGCAGGAGTATGAGGGCCTGGTGAAGCGCTCGGAGCAGCTCCTCTCCTCGATGCAGAAGAAGAAGCAGGAGCAGGAGGAGACGGAGAGACTCAAGCGCATCCAGGAGGAGATGGAGAGAGAGCGAACGAGACGTGAAGAAGAGGAGCAGTTGCGCAAACTGGAGGAAGAAGACCGCCGCATGTGAGTCACGTTGCAAGTTTCGAATAGGATGAACCGTACATTAGGTCAGAGTCCCAGTGCATTTGAAAGAAGAACGGGAGCTGAGAAAAAGGGTGTGGGAGGGGATTGGCAGAGAGATTAATACATCACTGGAGGGTTCGGCTTGACCTGCTCTCTCTTATGCATTCTCCAGAGTCTGCTGTCATGGACAGCATCTGTCATCGTTTCACGAATCAGGCCATGATGATATTTCTATGTTTATAATCTTGTCAAAGAATATTTACTTCCACACTAGTATACACAACAACAGCAACTTTTCTGCTGCTATCTTTATATTTGGTGCAGCCCTTCCATATGGATTACTACATTATCTGGATTTAATTATATATAAATACACACTTGTTTTTATTAATATAAAGCTCATATAAAGTCATTTTAGCAAAATCTCAAAAATGTCAAACCTTCTCAGGATGTTTTATGTAACGGAGATGTGATTAGATCGCAGCTTTATAAGCAGTTGCTACTCCATTTATACAAAAAAACACCATGCAAGCTTTTAATTATAATATCTTTTAATAATAATATTAAATTCTATGATAATTACATGTATAGTATAGGTTTAATATATACATAATAAATAATATAAACAGTTTAGTATAGAATATTGGTAATAATAATAATAAGACCCTGAATTTGCTAATAATGAGATGGAGAAGGTCCAGAGATACTGCTTTTACTGCTCTTTTATAACGCATAGATTTATGGACCCTTTTCACAAGACTGTGATGACGTGTTTAACGGTCAACAGCTCCGTAAATCCTTAAACGTTTCTCTTATTTGTATTTAAAAACAAAAAAAAAGTATTCACATTTATACCACCTTTCTTTGTTATTATATTACCTTTGCATCAAATTACAAAAAGATAGTTTATGCTAATACGAGTGAGTTTCAAACGCAGCGTCTATGAGAGAGTCGGTAAATTTCACATCGTTCTCTTTTTTGACGTTATCAGTCTCTCTCTATTTTTATTGGAAGTCATGAAAACACTATCTTTGAGTTTTTCTTTTGCTGTTTGAGCTATTGAAATATATTTGTGGTACCACTGCGATTCAAGTTTACACAACAATGATGTCTTCCGCTCCGGAGAAACCCGGAAACGTGGGTCCGTTGAGCCAACTTTAGCTATATAATTCCAGTTGACGTAAATAAGCACACTTAAGTTATTTGAAGTCTCTAAACTTTTTACGAATGCTACTGTACCTTCCTTGCCATTATAAATGTAAACCTGCCCCTATATAAAATATATTGTAATGTTCTTTGTTTCCTGGCCAGGTTGCAATAAGGTCTTAAAACTAAATTTTATACAGCATCACACAAACATAGCAGGTACACTTATTTAAGTTTATTTATGCGCAATACCAATTATTACATTTTGCAAAAAATTTTAAAATTCATTCTCTGGATGGCTCTCATTAAATACAGTGTAAAGGGTTTGATATACAGTTGAGTCCAAAACTTTAAAAATCAGGTATTTGACAGGCAATTTAGAGCTGGAAACGTAGGATTCTGATGGATTTAAAATTAGTTTAAAAATAGGCACACTGACAGTTTTTTCTTTTGGAAAGAAAGTCATGTTTTATTCAACAAAGACGCATTAAATTGATAAAAAGTGACAGTAAAGACGTTTATATTTGTCATGTTATGCATTATATGTATTACAGGTTAACTTTGATAAGAATTAAAAATAGTTCCTTGTGCAGAATGTGCAATAGCACATAAGAAAGAACATATTCTTTCTCCGTCATCTCTTTGCAGCAGGTGTAGTTTGCTGTTTGTAAGATGTATATAAATGCATAGGGCTTTTGATATGTAAATGCTAACATTTGGTAACGACGCTCCCCAACAATGCTCACAGCACACTATTAAATTTCAGCTGCTATTGAAGGGGCTCGCTTGCACTAAAAAAGGACTAGATGCAGTCCACGTTTCCCTTTGTGACAGTTGTGAATCCACCTGTGGGTGTTTCCACATCCCTTCCTGTGGGTCATTGATCAGGAGGCATAATTCCCCGCAGGCCGGAGTAACTCATTAACGGTCCTTCCTTGATCTCTCTCCCATCAGGAAAGCCGAGATGGAGCAGAAGAGGAAACAGGAGGAAGAAGAGAGAAAGAAAAGAGAAGAGGAAGAACGAGTCATGCAGGTGTGTATGTGTATACGTGCTCCCTCTGTGTATTGATTCCTCTCCTCCGCTGACTCCTTCGGCAAACCAAATGCCCACTCCGTCTCACGCTGGCATGTTCAGAGCTGGCCGGGACTGGCTGTTCTGCAGGCATAATCATGAGTGTATTGAGCTGCCACAGCGGCCTGTGGGTTTATTCATCAGCCTCTGCCTACCTCCTGGGGCTGGATTATGCTGTGTCTGCGGAGAGAAAGTCCTATGTCCCCTTTCTCCTGATGGTGATGCTGTGTTTGGGGGCTTGGCTGACTTCCCTTGTGCCTCTCCTTCTAGATGTTTCGCCCTGCAGAGACACTTTGTACCCATGCTGCCCGACAACTGTTGCATACTCTTTAAAGGCTTCTGTGCTTTATTCTATCCTGTTCTGTTCCTGTTTTATTCTGTTGTATTTTATTCTGTTCTGTTCCTGTTTTATTCTGTTCTATTCTATTCTGTTCTGTTCTGTTCCTGTTTTATTCTGTTCTATTCTATTCTGTTCTGTTCTGTTCCTGTTTTATTCTATTCTATTCTATTCTGTTCTGTTCTGTTCCTGTTTTATTCTATTCTATTCTATTCTGTTCTGTTCCTGTTTTATTCTGTTCTATTCTATTCTGCTCTGTTCCTGTTTTATTCTGATTCTGTTCTGGGGGTTCTTACAAATTCTATTTTTCTTCTATTAACTCTATTCTATTTAAAAGAATACTCTATTATTACTGTGGTATGTTCTATTGCATAAATGCATCTGGTTCAATCCATTTTTTAATCGACTATTTGATTTTAAAACATCCAAGTAAATTCTGTTTTTCTGATTCTTTTCTTTTCTGAGGGATCTTAAAAATTACATTTTGTGACATTTTCACTTTTATTATTTATTACAACATTCTAGGGATAAATCTTGTTCAATCCATTTCAAGCTACTGTTTTGAATTGAAATGTTCTGTTGTTTAATTAAAAAATTCACAAATTTTCCAATTATATTTTTCTTCTTTGCCAGTTCTACTTTTTTCAACACACTATTATTTTTTAAACATTCTGTTCTGTTCTGTTCTGTTCTGTTCTGTTCTATTCTGTTCTATTCTATTCTATTCTCTTCTATTCTATTGTATTCTGTTCTATTCTATTCTATTCTATTCTATTCTTTTCTATTCTATTCTGTTGTAGGAATAAATCTGTTTCAGTCCCTTTTCAAGATACCAGTTTATATTTAAACATTCTGTTGTTTTATTAAATTTCACTATTTTATTCTAATTCTGTTGTTCTGAGGGTCCTTACCAGTTCTATTTTTCTTCTTTTTAGTTCTATTTTTAACACACTATTATTGATTGAAGCATTCTATTCTATTATATTCTATTTTTTTTATTCCTTCGGTGCTATTTTTTTAGCTGAGCTAACAAATAAACAATACTTGTGTAGTATTTTATTATATTAGTTAATGTTTCAACGTTTACTAATACATTTTTTTTTAAAAATTAGTTGTTAACATGTTAGCATGTTAAATATGTAACATATTTAACAATAACTAGAATGCATTCTGATCTCACATGAATGGACAATTATTTATTTATATATAACTATTATATATACATATAATACCTATAATATACATATAATATAACTATGATTAAAAAAATGTTAGAAAATGTATGAATGTTAATTGATGTTAGATAAAACATAAGCTAATGTTAACATTGCAAAATGCCTTTCATGCTATTTCTATTAAATTATTTTATTCTGTACTATATTGTGCCAAGGCTTTCTCTCTTTCTCTTCCCTTACATAAACATGATCAAAGTTTATTCTATCACCTTGCCTTAGAAATACAATTGTTTCTGTTAACTTAAAAAATATCTTGGTAGTCCTTGAATGAATTGAAGACCTTTGTGAAAGAAAGCATTTGCAATTCACTCAAAGACTGTTGTCACACTGTTTTTAAAATCTTTATCACTGTTATTTTCAGCCATAATTCATCACTCTGTTTTCCACCAAGTCTCTCCTGCTTTTAACAGTTTGATTCATAGCTCAGATTTATCATGACCAGTGTGTGATGTAGCCCTCCCTCCCTCTCTCTTTCTATATATATATATATATATATATATGTCTTTGTATATATGGGTATTCAACCTCAGATGCCTTACTTCTTCCTGCTATCAGAATAGCGCCTGCATCATTCTTCTTTCTGTCTGAGGTTTTCTCTCTGAAAATGTTCCATCTAAGCTTTTCTCTTCAATCACTCCTTTGCTTTGTTTTGACCCATGCGTTTGGACCACGCTGCTGGACTCCGTCCCAGGCTGTCCTCACACATCTAAATCCATGCTGTTCATTTCATTTGTTTTTATTCTTTTTCCTTTTTTCATTTAGCACAGTCTAGACGTAGAATCCCAAGCTGGCTGGCTGCAGTACAGCCTCGATTATACACCTAATCAGACTTCAGCACACAGCAGGAGCGTAATGGCTTAATATCTTTTCAGTGGGCAGTGCTGTAGATGGGTTACAGTGCGTATGGGGCAGGGCCGACCCGCTAATCTCTCTTCCCTCAGATGTACCAGACGCCAGAGGATGGGGAGATTGAGGGAATTCTGTAGTCTGCCTTAAACAGCATCACGGTGATGGCGCAGAGAAATGTTAAGAGCTGCCGCAACCTTCCTTTAAGTCAGCAAATCAGGTGTTAGCAGGTATAGGCTTTTAAATTGAACTTGCTTTTTTGGAAAACCGATCAAAATATTCTTCATCTGGCACTCGTGGGTATATCAACATTTTCGTCCAATCAAATGCTCTCCAGATTGTACCACATTATATTTCAGTGCTGTGATTTTAACTAAAAGCTCCTGGATATTTTAAGCCTTGAGTTCCTGTTTAAGTTACTTACCCTAAAGCTCCCCTAACAGTCTACTCTGAGAGTTAGTAGACGTTTATTTGCTAATTAATGAGAATTAGTTGACACATAGTTGACATCTAGTTACAAAGTTACTTATAGTTAGTAGAATATCTAAAGTCGACTATTAAAATGTAACCCAAGTTTAGAACAGCATGAAGGTGTATAACAACACTATTGTCATCAGTTGAGGTTCTTATTGCCAAATGAATATTTTAATAATTAATTTACACAGTTTTGAGCTTAACGTATCCAGCATTGAACTAACTGGAGCTGATATTGTCTTGCTACAGGTTTTACTGGTAAGTTCTGGATTGGTGCTGATCTAGCTAGCTGCTCACCAACAAAATTTAGCAAATCAACTAGGATTTTTGTTGTGAAGGTGTTCCACAAAGGAGGTTTTGCTTGAGGACACCAGCAAACAAGCATCCAAAAGTCTTTTCTTTTTTTAACAGGGATGGTGTCAGACTCATTGGAGTTCTTCTTTGGCCCACCTCAGTTCAATGCTCTAAACTCAAATATGTGGTCATTACTGTCGGCACCCCCACCGGCACCCATTTGTATGCTTGTGTCTCTCTGTGTTTCCATCCAATTGGAACTGAAAGAAGGCACAGGTGTGGCAAACGCCGAAGGTGTTGAGATTGTGTGTGTGTGTCTTATTGATTTGTGGGAATGTATGTTCTTTCCAGGCTGAACTTGAGATGCAGCTGGCATTGGAGCGGGAGGAAGAAACTCAGAGACAGACCATATTGGAGCAGGAGAGGAGGGACAGAGAGCTGGCCATGAGGATCGCTCAGAGCGAGGCGGAACTCATCCAGGATGAAGCTCAAATGGACCCCAGCTTGCGCAGGTATGCACAAATTCACACACACACCTCAATAAAATAATAAAGTCTCAAACAGCGTCACCGGGTAAAAACAAACAAAGGAAGACTCCACGCCGGGTTGTGCCTTGGTTACCATTCATAAAACGCACATAAACCCCATATAGAGATTTCCATCTGAAAAGCCCCTGTATGGTTTCGAGCGGCGACAGAACAACAAACAAAGAACAAGATTCTGCCAGACAGCGTTACATAAATGCCATGAATCATTTTTACTGCGGCCAACTCGTGTGTCTACAAAAGCAGGTAAACAGAAACACGAGACGCCTGTGGTGCAACACCAAGAGTCATATTTCATTTAGTTAATGGAAGTGGACAAAGAAGTGTCGCCTGTTCCTAGTTTATGTATAATAAAATAAAAGGCTGTTCTGCTGTTATTACACGTGCTAACTGGGTGCTGAGAAGACCGTGTTGTCATCCAAACCTCTTTTCTTTGTGCTTCCTCTCCCCTCCAGTGACGGTACCACAGGTGTTTGGTTCTTCACAGAGATGTAAGAGCTGGAACAAGTCCCTTTTTTTCCCCCTAATTTTCCGCTTCACTCGGACTAACCACACTCACCCACAATCACGTCCTGTCCTCCTAATCTCACCACAACCTAGATAGAGGATTACTCATAGAAAGTCACAGTAAACAATGGGCTAATTCTTAGTTTCGATATTAACCTAAATTCTTTATAAAGTTCTTGGATCGAATATAGAGACTAAGCATGTGGTTATATTTGTAGATTTGTGTTTTCCAACTGAAATGGAGCATGAACCCGTGAAATTTTTGGTTGTTGTTGTTTTTTGTTTATACAGGTGTTGACCAATTATAGTTCTATTAAAATCATTCTTGCTATAGTTCACACTACACTAAACACTAAATATTAGGGCTCACAAATCAATTATTCTTGATTTAATCCCATCCCAAAAATTAAAGTTGTGTGTACTATGTATATTCATTTGTATATGTTTAAGAAACGTATGGAACATACATTTATATATAATATAAATCATATACTGTATACAGTGTGTATGTACTGTACTGTGCATATATATATATATATATATATATATATATATATAATGCATAGTACACACATGTTATGTTGATGTATATTTTGGATGCAATTAATCTAATTGCGATCAATTGATTTGGCATCACTAGTAAATATTAATCTTTGGCATTTAATATTAATATACAATAATATACTTTTTTACTTGACTAATGATTAAAAGAGGCACAAAAATGTGCACTAAATGAAAAGTCATATCTATGGATTAGGTTATTATAAAGTTCCAGCAAACACTTATAACACACTATTGTTGTGGTAGCATTTGTTTTACGCACTACTCATGTTTTTCTCATTTGGTCGTGGGTTGGTAAAAAGAAAAAAAAATTTAGGAGTCTTTTTATAGGTGTTGATCCATTTGGGTTTTATTTGCTTTTTCACTTTATGCTAGGAGCTGAACAACGCCATTTCCATTTATTTATGTTGCCTCAAAATATATGTTGGATTTATGCATGTCTCAAGCTCTCAGCACGAACATTTTCAACTCTGGATGATGGTACTTAAAGAAACTCAGCTTTGCATTTCAGTGTTCAATGGTTGCTTTAAAAGAAATGCAAATTGTTGTTTGCAGTGTGTTTACGATCCTCCTCCTTGCGCTGTCATCTGGAGTCATCCGTTTCAATTAGCTTACAACAGAGGGAAATCTGTAACAATAAAGTATCAGCCTGTTTGGTCTTCTTTGCACATCACTTAGGAAATGCCCCATATGGCTGTTTACCAGTGCTGTGGCGTCATTAACCAGAAGCAGTGGAACTTCTACAGTAACTCTACCTGTATTTTTATAGTAATAATTCTAAAGGGTTGGTATGTACAGCTCTTTTGCAGATATATATAATATGCTGTGTAGTTCGGTACTTTTTGTTATAGTGTGTAATGTAGTAATTAGTTTTTTGAATGCTTGCTCAGCTGTAGTTTAACTGCTTTGAGTTATGAGCAGCTTTCCCAGAACTAGTGTTGACATTTCATTTCTGTCCCTATGTGTGTTTGTGTTAGCACTCCGCTTACACCTGTATGAGTGGGTTAATCAGCAGGGTTGCTGGTTCAGTGACTTCTCTCGCAGGGTCTACGTTAAGCAGCTTTGCTCTTCACAGCTGTCAGAGTCGACAGAGTGTCCCTACATCCAGTGTCACCATGTTCAGCCATGCAAGAGCTCCTCCCAGACACACACTCACCGCTCACATTGACAACCCTCTGTCTCTTCTGGGACTCCTGTCACTGCTTTTATATGAGAAAGTTTGCTTTAAGGCTGTAGGGTGACATCATCACTTTATGACTTTAAATCTCGGCCTCAGGATCTGGAATAATTGTCTGTGGAAATGATTTGGCTCAGTAGGATGGGAGTTATGAGCTTGTTTTTGAAGTCGCCTAATCAAACAACAATCTCTCATTATTAATATTCCTCATATCATTATACTTGGGGTTAGACAGATCAGATCAAAAAAATCTCATAGGTTTACAGCAACTACCCAGAACACCCCGGTATCAAATGCCCAGCAAGTACCTAGTATGACCCTTGATACATGGTAATGAAAATTTACCTAGAAGCTTGTCATAAACTCATAAACACTGTAGCAAACACACATTTCCCTGGAAACCCTCAACCTGTTTTTTAAACAAATGTTGTTCGTATCTATTAAAATGGTTGACGGCTTCTCTCCTCATGCACCAGTTCAGCTTCAGTGAAGCTTCACATCTAAAATGTTTTCTAATTATATTGGATTTACATTAAATTGTTATTTTCAGTTGCCTATTTTCAAAACGGCTAAATTTGTGTTTGTTTGGTGAGTTTAAAAAGCTAACTCTTTAACTCCTGATAAAAAAAGACTAACTGGCCCCACTTTATATAAAGTGACCTTAACTATAAGGTACTTGCATCAAAAAATAAGTACTTTTTGTGCTCATGTTGTATTGCAAAACACTTTTTCTGCTATTGAGTTGGAAAACGGATAAAGTTAGGAACAGGTTTGGTGATATGGGTAGGTTTGAGGGTGGGTTAAGGTGTAAGGAATGGGTCAGCAGTGTAATTATAAGTGTACAGAAATTAATTACAGATGTAATTACATGCAGGTATTGCAAAATAGATGTACAATGTAATACCATCTTTGTAAACATTAAGTGTTTTGTTGAAAATGATTATTTTAAATGTAAGTACATAGTTAAGGCTACTTAGTTTAAAGCATTTGACATTAGTATCACCAGATGTATATTGCAATCATTGTTAACTTTTAGTTTTCTACCTGAAACTTCATGGGAAAAAAAACCCACATGCTAAAAGTTGTGATCACGTAGTACCCAAGTCTAGAATTTATGTATTTATTGGTGCCATTGGGATAAGAATCGGGCCGGTTATGGTTTTGCCATCACCTCACAGACTCCTCGCTGGCCTTTTTAATCTTTAGCAAAGACGACAATCCCTGCTCTGATTGGCTTAGAGCTCCCTGCACCGTGGGAGTCAAGATTGCAAAAACCCTCACAGAGCTCACGTGCGGCCTCTCCCTCGCTCACCATTAACCATCGTTAACCGCCATTAACCGCCCTCGCTGTTGCGGCTCAGTGTTGCCAAGGCTGCATCTAATTTGCTCAGTGAGGTGTTAATTTGGCATGATCCATGCTATTTCCATGTCATTACAAGTTTCAGAGAGAATGTATCTCCACGTAAGCAGAAGGCCAATTAATCATCTGATTGTGCTGTGGCCTAGGGAACGTTTAGCAGCTGGTAACAGGAGCTTAGGAGATAGATCAGAACCTTGGCCTATGGAGAAATATGAAGCTAAGAAAAACTCAAAATTGCTCCTCTTCTGTGCAATTTCAGGGGCGCACAGGTGCAGGCCAACAAGGTTGCAGCTGGGGTGAAGAAGTACGACCTGAGCAAGTGGAAGTACGCTGAGCTGCGAGACGCCATCAACACCTCCTGTGGTAAGAGCAATCAGCCCCTCGATCCGTTCGCAGAACTTCCCGCTCACCTGAAGCCGTTCATGTCAAAAAAGCATGTCATTTTGGAGATTGGTGACTGATGTGTAATATTTTCTGAGATTGAGGGACTAGCATGTAATATTTTGCAGATGGAAAACTAGAATGATGGAGATTGCGACAGCGCAAAAATCAGTGACTGATTTTGTAGCTTGTTCTCAAGCCATAATTTATTTATTAGTTCATTATATACTATGCTTTATTTTTACTTGCAGATTTATTTATTTGTCTTTTATGGTGAACCATCAATCACAAAAACTTCAATCCATTTTGTGCTTCGCTGACTTTTTGGTCTGTCATGTTTGGTCATAATTTTCAGTGGTCTCTTGACTCAAACCAATAATTCACTCTAAAATTAAAATTGTGTCATAATTAACTCACCCTTTTGTTAGTTCAAGGCCATATGGCCATATTTCTATTGAGAAACAAAATCAGATGCTTGGCAGAATGTTCTAGCTGCTCCTTTCCACAAAACAATACAGTGGGCCATAAGGACCCCCATACAAGTTCTCTATATTTTATTATTTTTGGAAATTATTTTGATTCTATTCATAAAACCCCTTTGCCATAGCTCTTTGTGGTCATGAATATGCACATTCACTAAAGAGATCTGAGGATTTGCCTGAGGGCATTAACTCAAAGCTACAGCTATCATATAGCTTTAGAAGACTTGAATAATAACCATAGTGAATATAGTGCTAAATCCATATGGACTGCTGCTTTTATGGTGCTTTTAAAGAGCGTTATCTATAAATATTCACTTTAATTGTATGGAAAACAGCAGCAATGACAGTGGCGACCAACCTTGCTCTTGGAGGGCCAACATCCTGTAGTGTTTCGCTCCAACTAGCTCGAACACACTTTCCTAGAAGTTTTTAGTGAGTCTGAAGACATTGGTTACTAGGGATGTAACGGTATTGTAAATACCGTCGTACCGCAATATCAATTTTTTTCGATAATACCGTGGTCTGATGACTCCATAAAAGGATAGGTCTTCTGAGAAAACTTTGCTCAGGCGAATGGAACGAACGGGAGGTAGCGGGAACTACAATTCCCATCAGCCCAAAGCGTGCCCAACATTCTTTGCGGTCTGTTGTTAATA
>JAUMHP010000072.1:13819268-13833724 GCA_032361065.1 Enteromius trimaculatus | reverse complement strand
TTTATGTACATAAAAATAAATAAATATACACAGAACTCACAAGAAATAAATAAACTGATTAAGTTAAACAATCTGGGGAAAAAATGTAAATATATAACATGCAGCATGAGTAGAAGCGCAAAGGCCTGGCCTGGGATGCTGTTGTATTAACTAAGCAAGCGCACGTCTGTATAACAGGAGGTAATCTGTATTTAGAGGTAGGCCTGATCTGCCAGTCACGATCAACCTCTCACCTCTCGGCTAAGTGCCAGGGCAGAGCAGGTGTTATTCTTTCCCACAGGGCACGCTATGACTCAGAGCTCAGCCTCAATCAATGTTACTGTCTAGCTCATGCCAGTGTTGTGACCTTTGATTGCCGTCACAGGACATAAGGAATCATCTAATATATACAGTAGCACTCATTTCCAAATAGGTTAATGAATGAATTATCACAGACAGCGGCTTTGTAGCGTATCCCTATTCTTGAATACTGATTTCTACACTCATTCTAAGCACGGCGCTTACACGTGTATCTACTGGTTCATAGAAAACTCTTTCTGTTCTGTTCTATAATTAATTGTTTTAAAACATTATCATATTTTAATGAAAAAAATTCTATATGTTTTGTTCTCCATGTCCAATCTAGATGGTTGCTTCACAAACCAGTAGAGACATGAGTAAATGAGCATACTACAAGCTTGAAAGGCAAACATCAATGCAAACCTAGTACAGGACTAAAATATTACAGCTGTCTCTACGAAAGCTACAAAAACATTGAATTATAAATGGGCAAAGTTGATGTGTAGGGTGGAAAAATCAATGTTCCTTTTGCAGAATTCGCCAGAACATAAATGTCTTGGGGTTATCAGATTATCCTTTAAAAGCCCATTTATGAATCAATGAACTAATTTTATGGCCGTTTTACCTAGATACTTACCAGAGTAGCTTCTGGGCAGATTTTAGTAGTTCATGTCATAATCCAAAAAGTTCTCATAACACTGGTGTTAGTTGGGGACTACAACACAATACCAGTTTGGGCAACCAATTTATTGGAAATGGAGTTTTTGTGTCTTGGGATTTGTACAAATTTTTTACAGAACAGAACATATAGATGTAAATTAGGGAATTGACATTAATGTTTAACACACATGAAAACCAGTCTGGATCAGTTTAGCTTTCCTTTTTTGATGTGTCTTAATAGATCACAAATAAGCCACAAAATCAGCTACTGTTTCTCTTTGAATCGCTTTTATTACAAATAATTAATTGAGCTGTTAATTTCGAAATCAACAAACGTGCTTTGTCATTGTTGTAACACTCTTAATAAACAACATTTGGAGACCGATTACATTCAAGGACGTGTGTCTCGCTGAAGAACAATTCAAAATCATTAGGCTGCCTAACCAACGAAAAGCAGATTTAGAAAAACAAAACTAGACCGCAAGTCCCTAAGGTATTTTTTTGGCATTCTCTGTGGTTTTGGGTGTTTAGTTTAACAAGATTGTGAAACTGGTTCCTCTTGTGTTTTTACACAAACAAGAAAAAAAGGTTATTTACAGATATACAGTTTCAGCATTTGATATGAGCACCTATTCTATAGACATATTAATGCTAGTGTGCACTGAGATCCTGAGTGTTTGCTCAGAGCAATAAGGCAACATTCACAGTATCAAAAATAAAACAACTATTGAAAAAATATTGCAGACGGAAGGACAGAGTAAGCATTTAACTTTGGTTAATGCTGGTTAAAGAGCTCATTGATCAGCAGTGTTAGATCAGTAAGATATGGAAAGAAAATGGAAATTGTTAGACAAAAGTGCAGAATTTAGTGCCATAAAAGTGCTTTTTGAAGTTTGGATATAGATGTACCGGTATCGAGGCTAATGTCTTCTGTTCTCTCTCAGTCACTTGACTAGAAGCCGCTGGGTTTGGCGAGTCACTTGGTTCAGAGAATTGCCTCTAGTTGGAAAAACATGATATCACAAAATATAATCTGAATAAAAACAACAACACTTAGTTGTGAAACTGTCATGCTGATTGGCCAGGATGTGCTCTGAAAGTTTCATGCTTGTAGCACTCTAGTACGTGTTATATATGAGTGGTGCAGAGAGGAAGTGGAGTGTTTTTTTGTCGGATGAGTACTGGGTTTTTTGAAAGTTGAAGCATATATGTTTTCTCTTGCGTTAGGATTGTTCGGGGCAGGTTTTCTCTCCAGTGAGCGTGGAGTGGCCGGAGAGCAGAAAATGGAACAAAAAAAAAAAGGGAGTCAAGCTGGAACGGAGTGATTACACATCACATTGAACAGGGAGGAAAAATTGCTCCACTCATATGCAGTTCGAGTTTATGTTGCATGGTGACATCCAAAGCTTGATGGTTTGGTGGAGCAATTTTTGCTGGCAGAGACAAACTGGTGAAATTCTGTCTACAAAAATGGAGGTAATCGGTTTTTACTTCTTGTATATTAAACCTTTTGTGGCCTTATATGTGGCCTTACGTCTATGGTAGAACTATATCTGAGCCTATATTCAGTACCACACCGCCCTTGCTTGTTTGAGATTGCTTAATTGTTTTGAAATGGCCATACAGGGTTTCATTCAATGTTTTTCTAAACTGAAATGTAAGGTAAACCAAGTTCAAAAGAAAACATTTGAAGTGACAAAATAAAGATCCTTGTGCAAAAAGTACAGAAATGTAATTCACTTTTCTGTCAGTCACCTAAAGCCTTTATACAAAGGCTTTATAGAAAAACGCATATTACATTTCGAACAACACCGTTCTTGGATGCCATCTGTCAAATCCCTGCAGACAAACGACACACTTTATCTATTAAGTTTTCCCAGCATGCACTGCGACACATGAAGAAACAAGTAAAGCTAACAACAAATGGAGGATAGAAAGGCATGCAGCAAGATGAAGTCAAAAACAAAAGTGTGTTTACCTACCAGTTCAAGAAACGTGTTCTCCAGTGATTTGTACTCGGGGGAACTCTTGTTGAAAAGATCCTCCGAAAACATCATATTAGTCACACGTAAACTAAAAAACACCACTAGTTCTTTGGCCTGGTTTAAAGCCATCATGGAAGGAGTGGTAACGTAACCTAGCGGACGAGCTGAGGATTGTGGATTCTCGTCGACCTCTGAAGGAAATCCACTCCCAGAGTCCAGAGTATCATCCTCCTCATCGGCCTGTTCTACATTTCTGTCAATATCTGTACCTCCTTTATGTGGGGGAGGTAACTCTGTTCCGAAAGTCTGTCCCTCTTCATCCAGGAAATTGTCCGGGGTCAGGTGTGAAATGAGGTCTTCTGTGGGTGTTAGCTCAGAGGGAATTGGTTCTGGAGTGGTAAGTCCAAGTGGAGGCACCTTTTGATGGAGTGTGTCTACGGTGGCACCAACAGATGGAGACTCTACATGGTCACTAAGGTCAATTGAAGTGGGCGACTCAACTGGACCTTTAGGATATGAAGAAAGACCTTCGGTAGAGGTCTCTAAAGGTTCAGATGGGCCAATTGTGTCATCTTCATGAAATATAGCGTCTTGAGCTGGTTCTGTAGGGGTTAGGGTTGTCAAGATTGATGATGTTGCCGCTGCAGCAGTAGCCTCTGGTGTTATATCAAAATCCAATTCAGGTGGAGTTGAAAAAGAGGCTTTTGCTACTTCAAAAGACACCAAGTCCAGTGGTGCAGCTGTGGCAACAATCTCATTTCCCGCATCCTCTTTGACTTTCGACCACTTTGATAGGTAATCCACTGTAGTGGTTCTTGGCAAACCTTGAAAACAAAGAACCGGTTTCAGAGGGCGTCTTTGAAAATGCATCTAATGCAAAATTACAATTAATTCTTTCATTTTTTTAGTCTGCCTAACTAAGTGTCTTCATTTGGAAGCAAGTGCTGTTGTACACTACTCACTACAAATATGAAAGACTTGCCTTCGGTCGTTGAAGTGACTTCAGTGGTTAGAGTTGCCGTCTTTGAACTCTCAAGATGAGAGCTGTTAATTAGCTCAGTGGCTACTGGTTGCATGGGATCTTGGGATGACATATCAGGAAAATTCTGTATATCACTTCTTTCTGTCCTGTCGGGGCCCAGATCTTCAAAAGATATGCCCATACTCCCAGAAGGTGCTGTAATGTCCTCCGAGTTCACTTTTGTGGACTGTGTGCTCATTTCCCCAGGAAATTCTTTGCTGATTTCAGTACTGGATCTCGTGTTCTCCTGCTTGCCTGCTGCTAAAGAGGGAGAATCAGGTAAGGTTAAATATTTGCAGTCTGTCTAGAGCTCTTATATTGATTGTATTGATTTTGTGTACCTGGTTCGAAAGTAAGGGAAAGCACGTCCACAGGAAGTGATGTGTCCTCACTCAGCGCCTTCACCACCATGTCCTCTAGGACTCCCTCTATGCCATATTCATCCATGGAGTCTGTGTCACCTATGGCCCGTGTCCCATCAGTCCCAAACACTACAGCATAACTTGCTGCAGCACCTTCAGGGCTGACCAATGTTATGAAGGGAATTGGTTTGCATGATGTTTGCATGGACATGCATTAAACTGATTTTCTGTCTTAGCCCTCATGTTCTCATTTGGGGCTGAAGGACCCCAAGGCCATTTTAACAGCTCAAAAATCATATACATATACATTTTCACATGCAAAGGATTTGAATGTAAATCCATTCTTAACAGTACATGTGGGTAAATATTACAATTTCTCCAAAAGCTAATATCATAAGATCTTAAGGTAGTAAGCAAGCATGTTGTGTTACACAGTCTACAGTACAACAAAGCATAATGGTATTTCTTCAAATACTTACCCCAAGTTGCCCCTGTGAGAGAATTACCCATCCAAAAACACAAATTTCAAGTTCAATGGACTATAATATTTTGGTGAATTCCACAGTTCCAGCATCAACTTACTGAAATCCCAGCACCCGAATCTCTTTAAACCCTGGAAGTTTGTCCAACACATGCAGCATCTGCAAAAGTATAAATGAACATATTTAGGCTTATATGTAATAACTTCATTAAAGCAATTATACACACTTGGTTACATAACCTCATATTTTGGATTGTCCAACATGCTGCTAAAATCATGTGCTGCGGCTCTGGTCTTATTTTAACTAATCTTATGCCGGCTTTTGTAATTACCCAATTCTTGTTTGGCTTTCCTGTTTTTTGATCTTTTACTTTAAGCTACTTTTCAAACCCACTGTAGTAATTAGTGTTTTTTCCCCACTTGTTCTCTAGAATGTTCTTAACACAAATGCAGTTCATTTTGTTTTATTACAGTTATCACGCAAAAATGTATTTCTTTTCAGCTTTCATAACCACATTCCTGCTTATATTGTCAATGTTCCTGCCTTAGTATTGCACCTTCTGTGAGCTCAACATCAACACACAGAAATGTAATTTGTCTGTTAGTAGCTTGAAACAGCTTGATCTGTGTAAAACAGCATATGCTTAATAGTTGATTTCACCTAACCTTCTCATGAAGATTGCGAGTGAAGTCTTCATATCGCGGGCTGCCTGGATCCCTCAGTAGTGCGGGGTCTACTATAGTTATACTGAACTCCACAATGTGCTCTACCAGCCTCTGAGGGACAACATCTGGTGCCCCAGTTTCCTATCAGATCAGAGAATAGCCAATTTGTTTGTTTCTAACTTCATCAGTATGTTAAGTGCATATTCTAAAAAGCACGAGTTAGTGGCCGTACGCTGTCAGATTCCATGATGAAAAGCTCCGCAGGACTCTTTGAACCTGAATCATAAAAAGCCATCAATCAGTCCCGTTTTTATAAGATCAACCAGTATTTCGTTCTCATCCGGTTGGTGAGGACTTACATTTCTCGCCTGGTCCAGGTGCGAGAGCCCTACAAATAATTGAAAACATGTTGAGAAGGGACGGATCAATCCAAGAATGACACATGCAATAAAATTCATTGTCCCCGATAAAGGGGTTGACTGCATATAAGCCCGGGTATGTTTGTGTGGCTCTAACACCCAAGCGTAATATGTCTGGGCACAGATCCCTCTTATTAAAGTGGATCAGGTCAGAGAGCAGTGTTTAGCTAGGCCACCAAATATGAACAAACTTTGTTTTTTAAAGGACAGGCTGAGATTTTCTCATCTCCCACTAGTCCGGTGACCTCATTTTAGATATTCTGAAGGGTTCGAGCCCAAAATGAAGACAAGTCAGTCGCCATACTGTGAATACTGATACCAAGAAGATTAATTTTTGGGGTCCTTACCTCTTCTGTTCATCTTGAGCGTTCACTCTCTGTAAACGATATTGAGAAATTACGAAGAAGCCTTTTTCAATTGAATAATATTGGCACATTTAGGCTGTATTGGCAAGAAGAATGGAGTGAATTGGCAATGGACACAAGCAGCTACTCACACTGGCTACCTTGTCAAGATGCTCCTGTGTGCTACTAAAATTTCGGGCCAGATCCTCCATGCAAAGCGAGTCTCTCTGACAGGCGTACACCCACTGCTGGTACTCCATGGTGTCAGGAACTCTGTCAAGAAAGATCCGGAAGGCCTCCCACACAGCTTCTTGACAAACTGTTAAATATCATGGGAATTGTTTAGAAAAGGGAATTGAGAATTGGGAGAAGACTAACAGCAAAGACCTGATAAAACGGGACACGCCGGGACACTTAAAATTAATTATCTGCACCACTGACAGAGGTGTAACATACTTAATAGTGTTTAGTATGCAGTCATTTGCTGCCTCTATCTCATTTTGCCAACACGGTTATTATGGACATTTAATTAAGAGTATCTCTTAACTGCATCTGACAGCTAAATGTGCTTCACCTTTAGCTTGTTTGTACCAGTAATTTAATATCATGCTATCTGCTTCAGTGTAAAAATATGTTGTCAGGTGACACCAAAAAAGTGCTTCGTGTGGCATTATCTAAATTAATTGGGTTTTGTTCAAGCCAAAAATAATATGTAATATGACAGATTCAACCTGGAAGCATTACGATATACCAGTGAAAGCCATTTTAAGGATCAGATCAGTTAGAAATAGGTCTTTAAAGTGACACTTCATCCCAAAATCACAATGTTTTGAAAACCTACTCTCTCTAATGGCATTTTTTGTTATTTTTTATTTTGTTAAACAGTCTCATATATAATGCTTATACTTATCTGAGATGCGTTTACTGTATTCGGTAAACTTTTGGTAACTTTGGTAACTTTTTCTGTTTTTAAGCAGTAATTACTTCAGTCTTTATTGTGACATGATCGATCATAAGTCATTCTGCTTTTGTACTTAAAGTATTTAGGTCAATGTTGACAATTTATTTTTAAAAATAACTGGATTTAATTAAAATAGATTATTTATAACATTACAAATGTTGTTATTGTCACTTTCTTAGATTTAAAAAAAGGAATAATAATATTTTCCTTTTTAATTATACTTAGTTTTTTTTTTGACCACATGTAGAAACAGAAAAATCCATAATATAAGACTCAAAGATGGTAAAGCTAAAAAAGTATGCTACTTTTATCTACACTTGGCTCTGAGCCACTTCTTTTTTTGGCTTGGCGTGATCCTTCATCTCTCAGAAGGCTTCGAATGATTGGGAAGTTAATTATGATTTATGAGGATCTCAGGTGTTGTTGCCAAATTTGGCACTGATGCTCAAGGCTCCGTCCCTTGTGGTGTTTAGGGTAGATGTTGTCCTACCTCTTAGTTTGTAGTAGGCTTTATGGCTGGTGATGACCTCCGCTATGCTCTCCTGAGGACACACTTTCACCCCCGTATTAAACAGCGCTGATCTCTTTGCTCGATGCGCATCTAGAGAAAGTGAATCTCTGCCATCTGTCAACTGTTTCATTGGCTGTGGAGTCTCCAGGAAGTGCCTGTACTTCACATTTCTGATCCTGAGAATCAAGTCGTCTGCAGTGGGTTCTGCAAATGTCACAACAACAGCGCGCGTTCATTGTTTCAGAAGAGCAGGATCGACTTTACCTGAGAAAAAGTAAGCCGATGGATCATATAATTACACTTCATGTAATTACTCTCGCTCAGAGACCGTTTGAAACCCTGTAAGTCTATGATTAGTATGCTGAATGAACATTTAATTGGATTAGGCCCGAGTCAAGCAGTCGGTTATAACACCATCCCGGCTGATGTTAAGCGCATTCACTAGATAAGAGTCCTCCGCTCTCTAGTTGTGGTAATCTTAATTGTGTTTGATTAAAATCACAGGATTTTTACATAAAGACCAAGCTGAAAGAAAGTTTTCTCACGTCATGCTTATAAAAGTAGACATTATGGGGCGGTTTCCCAGACAGGTATTAGATTAAGCCAGGACTAGGTCTTTGTTAATTTAGGACTTTTAAGCAGTTTTTAGAAACATGTCTTACAAAAAAGCATTACCTGTTAGCATTTTAAGACCAAACAATGGCAGTAATGTATTTTAAGGTACATCAGTGCAAGCTTTTTCCAGTTTAGACAGCTCTTAACATTTATTTTAATCTAGGACTAGTCTTAAACCCTGTTCGGGAGACTGCCCCCATATCATAGTTTTCCATTTATTAAATGTGTCATTCAATATTTTGAGTTTAACTCAATTTAATGCCAACAATTAGGATAACTAAACTGTTTTTGTCCATATAATGACAATCAGTGAGCTCCTTTTTTGGTCTACAGAAGAAGAAAAAAATCAGTAGGTCAGTATATCACCTTTCTTTCTTTCTTTCTTTCTTTCTTTCTTTCTTTCTTTCTTTCTTTCTTTCTTTCTTTTTACATGAACTAGCCCTTTAAATGATCAATGATAGAAGTTAAATTTTATGTCATGTGTCATTAAAAGTTTTTACTTGACCCTAAAACTAACCCATTCTGACATCTAAGACTATTTATACTCAAGGTGACCCACCTTCTGACCTGTTACCTAATCGTTTGTGGCCAGAGATAGCTGTTGAGTTAACCAGCACCTGGGGTCATTTGCAATTGACTTACACCTGGTGTTTTACTTCATTAACTTCAGTTCATGTCATTGTCATAGTGAACATATGTACTGCAAAATGACAGCGATGTTTGTAATTGCTTAATTCAGTAATGGAGCATCAAGCAATTATACAGTTAATAGCTCATATCAAAGTACATCTGGATGTTTTTACATCAAATGACAACAGTTCTGACTAGTTTAATAACTTGGCTCTTCAGCTGTTATGGTGTATTCTTTAGAATTTCCTCTTAGTTGCGACACTCACAGATCCATTAAAAACAGACAAATTGTGTGTCCCCTCCACGTAAGATCTGAGCCACTTCAAAGTCTCTTGAGAAATTTTAAGATCTTATTAGGTCTTTTTCAATTCAACCATCAGGTTATTCAAAAAGTAGGCTACAGGGCCTCTGTTAAAATGGGCTAAATGTTTTCAAAATGGAGCGTTGTGTGACCAGCTGGTAAACTTCAGAGAGCTTCTTAAAACATTAAGCCTGGCTCAGTGTGGGGGTCCCTCAGACTTTACCAGACCTCTATTCACCACTTGCAGATTAGCTTAAGCTTAGTTAGTAGAGAAGTAGCGTTAGCTACAGTATATAAGCGCAGCTACAGTGAAGGCTAAATGCATACCTTTGTTTTTAATGCTAACTTTTAAAGCCAAATGAGTAATCCCGCTTAACAGAATCTCATAAAACATGTGATCAGACCACATTAAGACAGGACTTCCCAGTACATGGTTGTGTACATGAGTAGATTTCTCGGCATAGGTAGTCATATGTTTATATTGCGTTTTGGAAGCCGATGTCCTTTGCTGACCAGGCTTATCCTCTGGTTAATTGCATAACCAGTAGCTACACCAGTACTTAAATGGCATAAAATAGCCTGGGCTAAACAAATTTAGATGCTGACAAAACAACTTCATTCAGTAGCTAACAATCTCAACTCAGACTCAGTGGAAAAAAATATGCCTGTGGTGATATTTCTTCAAAAAGATATTACGTGTCTCCGTCGCAACACTTTGAAAAGTCAAATGTCTAGTGATTGAATGCAAATGAATGTGAATCTGGTAATATTTTAGTATGTTGATTGTCGTATGTATTGCTGCAGTTCAGAAATGAAACAACGTTATAAAAGGTTACTACGTTTGGAAAATAACATCCTGCATACGCTAAACAGTACTCTAAACCTATCCAATAATGTTAACAATGTTAACAATGTTATTTTTTTCCTGCAAGACTTCTATCATGACTCATGTTTTTCTCATCGTGCTCCAAATCACAAGTGCAGTGCTGTACCAGGTACGCTACCAAGCAAGTTTACTACAGCAGAAAAGCCATTCATATGGAGATAGTTATGTGATACAACCATGTTTGCGAATCCCAAGCTATGGTAAAAAGTGTTTTGATGTCATAGCCTAGTATTTAGAAAAAAAATAAGTTTTGTAATCATAATTTGGGTGAAAAACTTGAGTGTGAGTTTTACTGTTTTACTGTTAATTTTGATTACAAGCTGCATATATACTAACTATTTTTGAGTTCTATCAATACCTGCATTATAACTGAGTGTGGTCAATCATTTACTATATATTTATGCAGACTACTACATTATTGAATTTATAACAATTACACCATTGTTGTGATTCTTCTGAAACCCTGGTGTCAAAACAAATTGGACCTTCAGTCTAATTATTTTGATCATACACAAAAGATGCCCTGTTCTAGTGCCACATGTGGCCCTATTTAGAGATGTTTGCAGTGGAAGACAGTGAGCTCATCGCTGAGAGATAAAGAGGTCCCAACAATGTGTTTCTAGGTCACAAAACATCTGACCACATCTGTTAATTAACAAATGAGCAGATGTAGGGCCAGTGGTGCAATTTCTCACAGATAAACCAGGGTGACTGATTTGATCATGTGTCCCGCTGCCGCCAATGAGCCCGCCGAGCACATGTGCAGACATGAGGGGTGGCGATGCTAATTGAGCTGTACTTCTGAAGCGATGAGCGAGGCCCCACAGCAAAGCTACAAGCCAGAAAAGATTAGCGTTCCACACGGCCACAAACAGAATGCCTTTTGTTTCTCTCTGCTAATGAATGGAGCTTCTGAACGCTGTAGCCAGACTAGAGGCATTCAGAACTCGCATGAAATGTAAGCGAAACGCGCTTTTCCAGCAAAAAGGATGCGCTAATGCTGTGCTTGCCACAAAAATGTTATCAAATGATTTGTCATCAGCCTTTGTTTTGCATAAGAAAAATCTTTCCGTTTCTTTTATGTCCTAGAAAATTGGCTCCTAAAATATTTAAAAGCTCATTCGATCACCGAGGGCAGAAAGATGCTATTGTGTGAGGAATCGCACAGGCTGTAGTCGCTCTGAGGCGTTACCAGAAGTCTTGCTTTTGCTCAATTATAAGACTTTGTTTAAATAAAACAGCATCGGAATGGCGTTCAAACACCGGCTTACCTTTGATTCTAGTGGCTTGGAGGGTAAACAAGAACAGAATGAGGAATAATCCTGTTTTCAATGGCATGTTGCAGTAGATTATGTCCTTTTGGATGTAAAGTCGCTCATTTGGAAAACAAAAAAAAGACAGCCCGTATTGACTTAACTCACGCCTGAAAGTGAAAGAGTTAATTTCCATCGACTTTGTGTCCAGGCATCCATGGATGGGGCTGTTTGTGGGCACTATTGTAGGTCGGGTGGTATTCCTGGCAGATGGTGCCGATTCTTGGGCACACACTTGGTCTGAAGCGTGCGAGTGGGTGGAAGATGCTCTGTAGGGCGTAAGGGGAGTGATGAGGTTAAAAACGCTGCCTCTTTTTCTGGATTAATCTGTTTACCTCTCTCTGACTCCTAATCCCTGTGGGCCCACGTGGTGGACTATCCTCATCCTGTTATTAGCCTTCTGGACCAGCATCTGCTAGCCTCCTTGCTTCGGTCACAAGCCACTCAACTATTTCCGCTATTGCCTATTTCCAGTGCGCCCGACGCCCGTCTCTCTCAGTCTGGCCCACTCAATACAAGTTTCTCAGCCCTCTGCCAGCTTTTGTGGCTGCCAAGGCGAAACGCTGTATTCTACTCCCCCTGTTTGGGACAGCAAGCTCTGCCCTTTCTCTGATCATGGGGCCAGATCTGTGTACTGAGCGTGTGTTGTCGTACCCTTGTGGTGCTTGTTAGTCCCCAGGCCTACTGCTTGAGCTGGGAAGAGGATTACACACACCCTGCTTATTAAATTTCACAGCCATAAATAAGTCTCCGCAGCTCAAAATCCATTCAAGACCTTCCACGGCGCTGGACCGTGCACGTTGAACTTCCAACTTTCAAGAGATAATGAGAACAGGCTGGTGGCCGTTTGTAACCAGCAGAAACCCCTCTGGAAATGAGAATTTTAATTATTTTTTACCTAGTTAGGGCTCTGAATAAAGCTGCTCATTTCGCTTGTGGCCTAAAAAAATAGAAAAGGGGGGAAAAAAACAACTCTCTTCTGCACTTCAACTTGAAGTGTGGCTTTATATTTATATGGGGACATAAAATTTGAAAGAAAAAAAAGAATGACTTGGACTATTATTACAACAACAACTTTTATAAATTTTATGTAGGATATGTTAAATTAAAAAAGCATCAAATGAATCTAGAAACATAATAGTTTTTAATAAGCTGTATTTGTAATATCTAGGTTACAAAATATTAAAATGTACCATGGTAAAACTGGTTTTCTACCTGTTATTGTTAACACTTTAAAGTCATCAGTAATTCTTTTTGACCATAAAATGTTTATTTTCTAAACAAAAAGTGTAATACTTAAGTCAGAATGAATTTTTTGTTTGCTTTTGGGTTATTTGGACTAAATTTATGCTAAAGGATTGTTGCTCAGCTGTACAGTATGTGCAGAAACATTAGTTAATATGAACTTTACAAACAGTGTAAAGTAAGAATGCATCTTACATATGTAGCCTATTAAAACCATTATTACCACAGTTTTAACTGTAACTACACTCTAAAAAAAGATGTTAAATGGCACTAAAAGTGGTTCATTGCCTCGTAATCATGGAGGAACCACTTTAAGTGCTATTCAGTGCCTTTGTCAAACTGTGCTATGTAGAAGCGTTTTAGAGATGTTATGTTTGCTATGAATGGGAATTTACTATAGGGCTGCAGCTATCGAATATTTTAGTAATGGAGTATTCAACAGAAAATGTCATCGAATAATCGAGTAATTGGATAAAACGTTTTTCTTGCTTTATTAAAGAGCAATATGTAAACTAAAGTATCAAGTATTAATCCAAGTCATGTTTTTTTTATCACGTAGTATTATGTATGTTCAATTGTAAAAGCCATGCACAACTTTATTGACAGTAAACTCATTCCTTGGATAAGTAGCCGTGGTATAAGCTGATAAATACCCAGGTATAGTGTAGCTGTGCATTCACACCGCTGCCGCTGAGAGTGTCAGAATTCGCTCTCGCTGCCCTGCAAAGCCGTGGACTGCATTCTGACTGGTTGCTGCCGAAACGCGTCATAGCTAATTACAATTAAGTTAACCTTGATTTCAACTCTCCTCGATGCTCTCGCCGTCCATGATGCACCGCCCCTTACATTTAGAAAGAATTAATTCCAGCCACTTTGATGCTCTCGCCATCAGTGTTCCCTCCATATCTGTCGTGCAGTGTTGCACTGACCGTTGTGGTTTATACCATCCATTTACCCGATCTCGGGTGACGGTCCGCCTCCGGTCTCTGAGTAGGACATTTTTGTTGTTTTCTCCTGCTCATTTGGTCTGTGTTCATCGCCATTGTTACACAGCCCGCACTAGTCTGCGCTCGCGCCCTCAAATCAAAACACCGCCGTCTCAGTAATGCAAAAATCATTGCGAAAAACTTTAAAATGAATTAATATAGGCTTTGCCTCGATAATTTTTTGGAATCGAGTTATTCGAGTTACTCAAGGAATCGTTTCAGCCCTAATTTACTACAATGGCAAAAGCCATTTTGAATCACTTTTATGCTTTTCTGAGGTCAGAAAGTCTAATTTCTGTCTGGGGGACGTGGAATATTTCCTTTTAGAGGGCCTTGAGGGCAAAAAGATTGAAAATGACATTACCTTAGGAAAAACACTGTATTTTAATGTGCTTTTTTATTCTTTGCCCTACTAAACTAAATGACTGTTAGAGAGCCTTTAAATAACCATACAGGGACACAATGGGTTCTTTATATGGTGTACCTCACCCACCATCACTGCAGTGAAGCTTTGGTAACCATTGTACATTTTTCTTTACTGTTAATAATTTTATTTTATGGAATATATTATGGAATTATAATTCTTGTGCAAACATTATTATTTTTACGTCAGAATGTGGTCCAAAAGTCTGAGACCACTAATGAATATGCTTTTTTGTATTCTTTTTGTTTTTCAAACATTTTGATTTTCTACTGCACATTGTTGATCGATCGAAGAGTTCACGCTTTCCTCATAATGAAATAAGCAAATTTGGCGTGCTGTCTGGGGAGCGAGCCGGGAGAGCTGCGAA
>JAUMHP010000072.1:13789686-13812198 GCA_032361065.1 Enteromius trimaculatus | reverse complement strand
ATTTGTGTGTGTACACTCTACAGTTTGGAAACAGTAAGGTTTGTAATTTTTTTAATGAAAAATGGGAAAATAATTTTTTTTATGGGAAAATGTAATATTTTTAAATATCTTTACCATCTAAAATCATGGGTTTCTATTTTAATATCCAGTCTGAAGTGATCCCTCAGAAATCATTCTAATGCGCTGATTTATTATTCGAATTATCAATGTTGGCAAGGTTGTCATGGCATACTGTATACTTTTTTTCAGGATTCTTTGATGAATAAAAGAACAGCATTTCTTAAAAATATAAATCTTTTTTCACAGTATAAATCTTTGCCATCACTTCTTATCAATTGAACACATCTTAGCTGAAAAGTTTGAATTTCTTTCAAATAAAAAAAAGAATAAAAATGTACTGACACCTTTCTTAAAAGTATAAATTCCCTGAAAACATACAGGGTTATTATTCTAATAGTGCTTGTTTGTGTTTGTCCAGGAAGCACTTCTTAGCTAATAGCATTCCAAATTGTTTGCTTGCCATCGGTTGATAACAATGGTCTCATATGCGACGCTAAAGCACTTTTGCAAGTCGCTCTGCATAAGAGCATCTGCTAAATGCCTTAATGTAAAAGTATAGAAATGAAGTGCAATTACTCAAGTACTTTACACCCCTGCATAAGAGTCAGCCCTCTCGGAATAGCAGCGCTGGTTCGCTGACTGTGTTGCAGCACTGAAACCACGACACATCATAAGTTTAATGGAGGAATATATTTCCCCTGGTACTGCTTGCTTCCTAAGGTAGACCAAAAAACCTAGCTTTCCATAAATGAGCATATTACAAATCTGCAAGACATTATATATGTGGTTATGAATCTATGAATGTCACATCATTTGTTCTGATAAGAGAAAACACAACATCCCTATGGACATGATTTGCAGATGCGCTTACAATTATTGAGATGCATTAGGGGACTTTGTCCTGCCATACAATGCAAGTATAGACATTTTTATTTCACAGATTTATGTAACAAATAACCCTGCTGGAGAAAAATAATCTTTTAAGATAAGTTGCAAAATGGACCACATCTACTTTGATGACATCCAACATCTGCAATTAAATGCCATCCCATTTATCATAACTTAATGTCAGTGTTGTTTGATGTCATTATTGCAGAATTCTTGGTGGGGTCCAAAAGTTAAAGGGCTAGTTAAAGTTAAAGTTAAAGTTAAAGGGCTAGTTCCCCCCAAAATCTTTATAATTCTAAACCTGTATGACTTAAGCTACTTTCTTCTGTTGAACACATAAGATACTCAGTTACCAAACAGTTGCCGGTAGCCATTGACTTCCCCTGTATTTTTTTCCCCCATAGGCCTACTATGAAAGTCAGCGGCTACCAGCAACTTTTTGGTAACTAACATTCTTCAAAATATTTTCTTTTACGTTCAACAGATGAAAAGATATTCCTGCAGGTTGGGAACAATTTGATGAGTGAATTTGAGAGAGAGTGCTGTGTCTGCTGTGTGTTACGTGTTTTCATGTGTGTTTTCAGTAATTTACAGTGACAGAGCAATAAGCTGCGCATTACTGAAAGTTTTAGACCCAGTCAGTCTTCCACCAGAGCCGCTCCCTTCAGTTTTGTGTTCTGCGCGCACCACGCGATTTAAATGCCCCGCTCTTTAACCAAATTTAAAAGCTGCTGTCGGTTAATGAAGAACTCGCGGCTCGATTTGGCATTGCCGTGTTAGACATGTTATTACTTCGGTCACTGTTGCTCTGGTTAATGGTAAGAAATACGGGCTTGACTCCAGTTGCACGTTCATACAGACATAATTCTAAGCACAACTGAAAGCTGCTGTGTGAACGAGACACGTCGAGACTCACACCTGAAAAAGAAAATACGGTTGTCAATCCCAAATACAGGACTGACAACCGTATTCTGCTGCTGTGTGAACGTAGCCTTATATGCGGAACTATCCTTTACGAATCAACGTTTGAAAACACATAATCGTTTCTACAAAAATGACTATGGTTGTTACAGCTTGGGCAGCCATTTCACATTTGATCTATTCAGCTATGCTAACCACGTTGAAAGTCGAGTCTCTTTGATGTGCATTGACACACAAGCACAATCAGAATCGCTGACGCCCGATGTGAAGGGATTATCGTGTGATTATAAGGATGACCTCTACTTTTCATATGTAAATGTTTGTAAATGAAGAGCAGATATTAATTTACCCGTCATGTTGACTTTCAATGTGAGTATTTTCCCCAGCAGATTTGATCTCTTATGTGCTTTTTCTGTATTGTTTCTTCAACTGTTAATTAATGGCGTGGCATAAAAAGAGCTCATTTGTTAATAGAGCTGAAACGACTTTAAAATCTCTCTAAACAGAGAAGGCAGACGGGCTCGCGCAGATTATATAACGCATTATTTGCGACGTCTCTGCTCCTTTGAGACAAGATTGTGCCATTTGAAATGTCAAAATATCCTCGAGAAAGATAAGATGCATGCTATACTGAATGCTTAAAAGTGGAATTGTCATTAAAAGCGCTTGAATAACGTGGCATTCACAACGTGCCGCTTCAAAGATGCCAACGCTACAGAGCGGACTTCCTCTCTTAAGCGTATGAATGTCAGACGTCAAGATGAAGACCTCTGTCAGAGAGGTCTGTTTCCTCTGAATCCGAGCCAGTGTTTGGATCAGAATTAATGACTTTTTGTCTTGAAATTTACTGAACTGATGATTGCTGTCTGTTATGGACCATGTAGAAATATAATGGATTAATGGCCTGTGCTAAACTCATCTGGATAGCCTTCGTAAGACAAATGCCTAAATTTTTTCTGACATAAGGTCTTGTTTTTTAGCATACTGAATGTATTTCCATACTTCATTTTGTACAATTAATAATCCTGAGGTGAATAATGCAGAGGCGCAGCAAATATATAAAGCGGTAGAATAGTATAAGGCTGATAATAAGCCAGTCCAACAAGTAAACATAGGTATCTGTCAATCTCAAGGAATGGCATTTAAAGACGAAAAATAAGGCTTTTTGGCATTAATATTGCCTCAGCCACCAGAAAATGAGCTGTACTGCCTAGTATTTTGCAAAGGCTCATCTTCAACATTGATTTTATGTGTAAATGCATGTGTGCTACTGCCTGCTGGTGCATTGAACAACCTTTCTTGTGAACTATATCTGGATGTTGAACTTTATGAACCATAAGTGTATACTCTGCGTATGCAAATGTTCTCAGGAGAAAAGAAAAACCCTGATAGGCATGACACATGATGGATGTACCGACGTGATCTATGTGCATGAGCGGATAGCATGACATACGGAGAGCGATATGTTTTCTTAAAGACAGTTCGCCACAAAATAACAATGTTGTTGTCATTTACAGTACTCTTGTCAGTGTAATAACTGACAACTGTAAAATAAAATATAATCTTCTTTGCAAACTATACATGAAAGCTTTGAAGAATTTGCAAGAAACCAAATATACATTTAAGGTGTCACGAGTTTGCACTTCCTCAATGATAATAAATAAGCATGTTTGGCGTGCTTTCGGGGGCGAGCCAGGAGTTCGGTGAACTCTAATGAGGGCGTGGCTCAGAGTCCTGCTCGAACCCTGCATGCCCCCAGTGGAAGGAGCGAACGGCGGAGAAGCGGAGGCGAAGGGAATGCAAAAAAACGAGAAACGGAAGGGAAGGGAACTGGATTATTTATAGTGGAGAAATAGTGACTGGATTGGCTTACGATGGAGGCGGTACTGATTGATAGACTGGTAACAGCTGAATTTAGTTTCGTACGCACTTCCTCCCGGAATTGGTTTGTAAACTACATTTGGTGTCACTAGAACTGGTGATACCATTTGTGAATGTGAAGGAGATTTGAAGTAGTTTTTAGCTCAATATTTTGAGCTAATAAGTCAGTTCATCACACAAAGCTATTGCAAGGCTTTCAGATAACTTGGAATGTAGTGCACAAGTCGTATGGGGATCTTTAATAAATTTTTCAGTTGTTTTGGGAAGTTAATTATCCATGTCTGCATGAAAAAGAGCAGCCAGGACATTCTGATAAACGTGTTCCATTAAAGAAAGAAATCCCAATGCATTATAAAGTCAGTTTGTAACTACAAATTGGTAGCTGTTTAATTTTTTAGCTTTTTTTAGGCTTAAATTTCAGCATGAATCACATTATGCGAATTAATATGAAGTTGCCACCTTGTAAATTATTCAAATTCTTTCATAAGATTGTGCTGTAGAGCCATACCGGTATGGAATGATATGAGTGTGGGCAAATAATCCTAACAATCTTTTAAACATGTCTTTTAACTGTGCATTATACACTCTCAGAAATAAAGGTACTGCCCCAGTGACAGATTTTGTACCTTTACTTCGGAGAGTGTAGTGACATAACCATATTAGAATAATTTGAACAATATGATGTGATATGAAAACATGTTAACATCATTACATAGATGCATATGGCCCGTTTAGCACAATTAATGTAAAGTGTAATTGCAAAGCAGATTGGTGTGTTTTCAGTTGTGAAGAAACAGTTGGTGTTTAGCAGCAGGTGAGGAAGATTATTTCCCATAAATGAAACCTTTAGAAATGCGAATGTGATGAAGGTTAATGTCCAACAAATGTAAAAAAACATTTGAAGATTGGTTGAAAGATTAATGACAGCTTGCGGTAATACCGTTTTCATGTAAGACCGCACGTTCAGGCATACTGTATATGCAGACCTTGTTTGTAATATATGCCTGAGTGATTTGTATGTTGATTATATCAAGGTCATATGTTATCAAAGACAAGTGGTAATCATATGCCTGCAAATGAGTGCTTCTCTGTTTGCTCATGATTAATGTTCCATTCACAGAGGACATTAAGGATAAGGAGGGGGGGGGGGGGGAAACTTTATTTAAGATGATTACTGTGATATAACCAAATATTTAAATTAGAATTATATTAAATAAAAAACAATAAAAGAAAAACATTTAATAACAACAATAGCTTATGATAGAAACGCAAGATTTCTTTTGCATAGTATTAAATCTACTACTTTTAATGGGTTCAGAAGATAAATGGCAGAGACGAGAGATTAAAATCAAATTAATTAAACCAACAAACAAATAATTAACAGCTCCTCCAAGCCTTTCCAAGTCATTTAATACTAATACTACTCACGATAAAACACATTAATCAGCATACTCCAAAAAACACCAATATGGTTAGAAAAAAAATACATTTATGCCATCATGTTGCTTGCTTTTCCACCGCCGTTGCTTTCTAAGAGCTAATTTGTGATTCACTGTTAAGCGGTTCTGACAGGACAGCTTACACTTATTGCATGGTGTTAAGTATTCATGCTGTAATGGTATATAATCAGGTCTTTAAAACTCACTTCACATCAAATTCGCAGGCATTAAATGGGTCTGCGCTCCAAAAACCAGTGGAAATATCAGCATGATTTCCATTTTCATGATGATTTTCATGTCAGTTTCTAGTCCATTGGTCCCCTGCTTAAAAATGGCCCCAATTTCACTGGCTGCTGTAGGAGGTTTTGCGGCATGATAACTAAATCAATTTCCACCATGGCTACACATAGAAAGACGGGGCTGAAGGAAACACAGGCTCATTGTGAAAAAGCAGAATTGTGGGAAATATCAAACGTGCCTTTTCACGACATGCTACGGCTTTGCAGTGATCTTTCCCTGTCACCTCCATATGGGCTTGACAGGTCGATATCTCCCCCTCAGCTCCTTTCTAGTGCGTATTTGACGTATTACTCACCTCCTGCCGTAGACGTGTCATTCTCAGTTACTCAGTGATCTCTCATACTGCCAAGTGACAGATAATATGACTTATGAGTGTATTGAGCTGAATTCGGGTTAGAAGTAGCTCTCAATTCACATGTAAATCTTGAGGACCTCTGGTATGGCCAGTTTATCTCCCCCCGAGGCACTTGAACTCTTGCTGTGCTGCTGATGTTTGTATAGTGAGTACTTGACCTCAGTAAAAATTCCCACCGCAAACAAGGACTTTTTCACCAAAACAGCCACATTTTGGGAGCTTAGACATGGAGAGCCACACCAATAATAGATTTAAGTACAATACTTTACCATCAGTAGGCCTGTTTTCATTGTTTAAGTTTAAGGCAGGCATGCACTGCTGAAAGAAACACATATCACACCGTTTAATCAACTGTAACAAGACGAAAGACGTATTGGATGTGAGCACAAGCAAATGGATTACCCATCTTATTTATTAAGTTAAGGATCAGTCAGCAGCTATAGGCAGTGATCACATAAGAGCAATTGAATTGCACATTTTATAAAGACAATGAAGCTTTTTACACAGTTTGCGTTATTAATTACGACTGGTTGACCACAAGCTGTCAAAGCACTATTACGAAATCCAAAGTCATTGTACATTCTGCTCAGTTTTGAAAGAGAAGCCTGTATACCATGTCAAATGAGGCCCACATTTTTGATTCTGATTGGTCAGTCTGAGTGACCGATCATCTAGAAACACCGTTTCCTGTCTGTGCTCATGTTTTGTCTGTCGTTTTACAAGTAAACTAATAGAATATCCACTTGGTAGTTTTTACATGTTCTTTTCTTATGCATTTATGTATTCATGTATTCAATCATTATTTTTTTTTAAGTAGTGATACAGCATGCAGTCAGACGGTCATTATCAGGACTCAGGATCAAGATGGCAATTTCCTATGAATTCGTATGATATAAGTAAACTTGTCACTGGTAAAGTAAGCGTTTAATAAGTTGAACAACGGGCAGTCACATGTTAGTTTCTCACATCACACGTCACGACGTGAATTTGAAGTGAATCATTTCGCTTACACAATGGCTACCTTGTAAGTCTTTAATGCGTTTACCTCAGACTCGTTTCTCGTGCCCTGTTAACTCGAAAGTGTCGCTTTTTGAACTAGTAACTAAGGCTTGGGCTGTTTCTAAGCAGTTATTGGAGTAACCAAGGTTGTGTTTGTGACAGAGAAAGCGAGAGGGAGGGAGCGCGCCTGTGATTATACCTGCGTCTGCAATGTTAATAGGCAGCAACATAATTACAAACAGCGAGGCTATAAGATTAATTAGTTTAGACAAAATCGAAATGGTTTGTCATTTTGATCCTGCTGTCTGTCATTTATTTGTTGGCCGTGTGTTTGTCAGCTTTTAAATTTGATGCTGTAAAAAAACCCCATGAAATAATGATAAGAGACTGTAATGAACTGGAACGGCTTCAAATCCTTGCAGGTGCAGAACAACAATAAACACCTTAGGATGTCTGTCAACCAATCAGGATCAAGCATTCAACAGAGCAGCGATAATGACCGACTGACTGACCATTATTATACTTTTTTTTTTTTTTTAATCTATTTTACTGTCGTCTACAGCATCTAAAGCTTATGAGTTTGTGAAAAGCTTTTTTAAAGTCATCATTCGACATGGTGTATATTATTGGATTGATCAGTGAGTTGATATAGCCAAGCCAATTGAAAAAGTCAAAGAGTTCTCCATAAAAGCAGGATGGACAGAGGGGAACCAGCAGTGTGTAAATGAAAAACGGCAACCAGCACACAATATAGGCTCCTAAAATAACGCCCAGGGTTTTAGTGGCTTTCCTCTCCCGCGCAGCCGAGATTCTCTTTTTCTCCAGAAGTGAATCGGACACAGTTACTCTAATTTGATTGTCACTGCCCAGAGATCCGCTGTCCGAGCACAGGTCTTGCCTTCCACAATGCAAAGGAGAAGTCGAAGCCACCGAAGCGGGAGAATTAGTGCTCAGATGTGCCGAAGTGAGTCTTTTCCCAGCTTTTTTGGGCGACTGCTTTAAAATGCGCTTCCTCGCCTCCACGTAAATCCGCCCGTACAGGGCGATGAGCAGCAGCGTAGGGATGTAGAAAGCCCCAAAAGTGGAGTAGATGGTGTAGAAGATGTGGTCCGTGTTGACCGAGCAGGTGGTCAGCTCCCCTGCCTTCACCTGCCTCCAGAAGAAAGGCGGCAGGGAGATGGAGATGGCGATGATCCAGGCGGTCGCCACCATGCCCGCGGCGCGCGCTTGGGTGCGTTTCTTGGCATACTCGACCGCGTCCGTTATAGCCCAGTATCGATCCAAGGCGATTACGCAGAGGTGAAGAATGGACGCGGTGCAACAGGTGATATCTGAGGACAGCCAGATGTCGCAGATAACCTGCCCGAGCGACCACACGTGCGTGACCGTGTAAAGCACGCAGATGGGCATCACGAGCACCGACACCAGAAGGTCCGTGACGGCCAGGGACGCGATCAAGAAGTTCGCCGGCGTCTGAAGCTTTCTGGACTGGGAAATGGTGGCGATGACAAAAGCGTTGCTTAATATAGTCGCAAGAGTGATGAGACCGAGAACTGACGCTAAGGTGACTTGGAACGCGAAACTTTCTTGTTTTTCGTCCGTTTTAGGCGTTAAAGTCACATTGGTGCCGCTCGAGGCGTTCAAAACCTCGAAATGGCCAGGGGTTGGTTTGAAATGACCGCTGCGCTCCATCCCAGCAGACATATGTTTTCATATTTTGGGAATAAAGCAGTATTTTCTGCGCTTCATGATTTCTGTCAGCTCCAGCATCAGGTGCAGACAAACGCTCGTGGATGGTTTCGTTCTGTGACATGCAAAGATGCCTTTCTGCTTCATTCTAATTCTCAAATTTCGGTTTTTAAGAAAAATACAAATCAGCCGCGGGCATACATGTTGCAAAAACTGCACAATATAAAGCATCCCAAAAGTTGTGTAAGAACATCCCTGCATCCTCCTTCAGTGCTCCTCTTGCTTCACGTCCACAAACGAGTCATCTTTAAAAGGTAGATACTTTGCTCGCAAGCAGCGGCAATTTTTCATAGGGTTCACTGATAGGCGGTCGCAGGGTTCTTGCTTTTTATAGGGCTCTGATGCAAAAGTTGCAGCTTTGATAACCATGATCTTCTAGTTTGAGAGAGGATGCTATCCTCTGGGTCTTAGTGCCTCCTTTCCTTTTTATCACCTTTCATCAAAAAATAAACTCAAACTCAGGTTGTTCCATACTCTTAAACTGATGTCTTGTTTTATTCTGTTTGTTAAATCTTTTTAAAATATGATAGGTTCCATATAAAACAATGTAAACGTGCCATGTAATCAACACCCCTTTCGTGGTATATGCAGCTTTATTGTATTTTTAAATAATTATTTATTTATTTGTATTATTGTACTTGTACTGAGTCAATTACAGTTAATTTACAGCTGTTCGGTTATTAGACTGTGTAAATAAGAGTTACATTCAAGTTAATGGAAGGGAAGTTACTTTGAGAAATGTCCCAGTGTTTTGTCCATACAACGGTAGACAAATGTCACTGTTCAGTTACCAACATTCACTGTATCTTGTGCTCAAAAAAGGGAAAAATAAAGTCATTTTAGAAGAAAAAGATTTGATTAAGTGATGCGGTCATATCAGTACATTTTCTGAAACTGAGATTCATAATCTGAAAGCTAAATAAATAAGCTTTCCATTAGTGTATGGTTTGTTAGGATAGACCGTAGCCTATTTGGTTGTGATACAACTATTTGAAAATCTGGGAAACATTTGTAAAATATAAATTGCCTTTAAATTTGTCCAAATGAATTTTTTTGCAATATCATTAAACAAAAATTCAGTTTTGATTTATTTAAGGTAGACAAATGACAAAATATCTTTACTTAATATCCTAATGATTTTTGGCACAACATTAAAATCCATCATTTTGACCCACACAATGTATTTTTGGCTACTGCTACAAATATTCCCATTTGTCTTATGACTGGTTTTGTGGTCCAGAGTCACATATGTCAGTTAAATCTGAGAGAATAAATCAGTGTTTATTCACAAGACAGTTAAGGATGCAGAAAACGCGGACAGAATTATTTTCCCTTAAAGGTTAGGTTTTAGATTTTGTGTGCATTTAACTAAAATATGACTTTCTTGATGGCCAATTGAGTGAATGTCTTTAATTTCCTATATTAGTTTGATTTTCAGGTGGTTATGTACACCTCTGAACATCTAAAATTAAATTAAATAAAGTTAATTTGACACAGTAAGTCTTAAGCATTAGGAAAGTGCTAATCGTTATTTTAAAGTACTTTAAATGCGTTTGACTGCTCTGATAATAAAATCAGCCAAGTGAGGTTTAACTAAACTATCAAATGAAGTGAGCGGCTGTCTGTCATCAGAGGTGAACTCTGCAGTAGAAGTGAACCTAAACAATTAACTGACCTTCATTATGTAATCACTGAGTAAGCAGGAGAGTACTGGAGTGAAATAAAAAGTATTGAGCGCTTTTGTCGATACAGTTTCTCCTTCATCCCCCCGACGCTATTGTGTTGTACTAATTTCCCCTCATTTTGTGATTTGATCACGTGATGCTCACTTTATTCCCACATGAAAAGACTTTCAGGAGACACAATTATGACTTTCTTTTATGTACATATGTAGCTCCTTGTGTTCTGTTCATTGCTTTCCACAATGTCCTGTTGAGCACAGTGGCAGTTCATCAAAAAATTCATTTTGGTTTCCGTAGTACAAAACCTAATGCAGCCAATTATCCTCAGGAAAGCCACGTTTGTCGCAACTCAAGTGATTTCAACACTCCATATTGGTATGTGTGCCTATATGTGGGCGCAACTTAAGTATACTATAAAACTGAGTCAAAGGTTGTCTGGTTATATAACGTTTGCATATAGTGAAAAGAGGACGGCAATCTACTGTAAATATATGCTCACCAAACCAACTAAATACGTGCTTACCATGGTGTCTTTTACTCAACAGCAATACACTGTAGGCTCAAAGACACATGTGACAATGTAGTACTATTAAAGTGTCATATTTCAGTGACAGGCATCAGCCGTGATCCATGCACGGAAAACTGGATTCAAATATTGTATAATGATATTTTTTTTTTGCTCTGTAGTACACTGAAAGTTAATGGGAACCAAAAGAACGTTGGTAACTAATACCTATTCAATTAAGGCAATCAAATGTTTAATTATGAAATATTAATACAAATATTGGCCAATATTAAATAAAATAATACATCTATAATTTAATGTAATGTAATATAAAATAATATATAAAATTATACACATTTTCTGAATTGATCACCTTAGGCCACATTTACTCATTATGGAAAGTCCCAGCTGTAATTTAAAAGCTTTATGACTCCCTTCACAAAAAGAGCTTGTTCCCATTTCTAAGGATTTGCCTTCACAGTCACCCCATTACACACCTCCCCATCGGAAGATCGTTTCCGTTGAACACGGAGACGGCAATTCAGTGAGATTTTTGAAGATGTTTTATACGAATCCTAAAGTGCAAGTCACAGCTAAAAGCTGCACTCTTTTAAATAAAAATGCAGTGTAACTGAAGAGAATCTTATTTCTAAAAAGCTTTGGCTGACATTTATTACGTTTCCTTGCAGTAGTCGTGAAAAAAAAAATCCACCCCTCATTCCCTTCCTCTGGTTAACATGATTGCATCTTCACATATGTCCATATGGAGTCATTCAATATGAAATATGATTATCAGTCATCAAAGACCGCATTCTACCCTATGGCCTATTGAAACTGTGCTCCTGAAGGTCAAGTATTATACACCGTAGTTAAAACTCAGGCAATCACGTATGTATTTATGGGACCGTTGGAGTGGGTTGAAGGCTAGGCTCAGAGCTGAAACATTATCAGTTTATTGTCCCAGATTCAAGCTGCAGCAACACTGTGAATCTGAACAATGCATCTGTGTTCTTCGCTTGACAGTCTTGCGGACAAAGTTGAATAAAAAGTTTCAGTATCTATGTGTAAATATGTGTTTTTCCCAAACATCTATTTGACTTAACATCTTCACACTCCCCTCGCTCTTTTTTTTTCTATACTGTTCTAACACTTCTCATCATTTGTCTGCAGCCTGCTAGAGATGTAATAGTAGGCTTGAAGGATTGAAATTGCCGTGTTATGTTCAATCACAAAAAAACACCTTTGAAGATCTATAAAATGCATAAGCGTATGAGTACTGAGAGCGGGAAACAGAATAAAAGCCTGCATCTCAGACTTATAGTTTCCCCAAGGTCACGGAAGTACATAAAGTCCAAGTTGAAAATCAATTCGTTGATACGCCCTTCAACATCTGACCCACCGCAATCATTTGGTTCAGCAGAAATAAACTCTCCCATGTCAATGATTTTCTTTCCTCCCTATCTAATTTAGGCTTTTGTCATTTTCAGTTGTTTCCCCACTAGCCGTCTGTCTCCATATACAACAGGAAGTACAGTAAGACATTACGCCATTTGACACTATGAAGGTACCCTAAAACCTTTGTCCTATGTAGTCAAATATCAAGTAGTCTGCAGTGAAACTTGTATATCCTATTGATTCCTACTCGTCTAGACGCTGCATCAGTACACATGATCTAACTTTAGATTTGTTGTAACTATAAGCTGTCTGTTTTCATACCGGCAGATTGACATGTTATGTCTCCCTGAACTTTTTCAGGCCAAAATGTACGATTTTTTTTAAAGACATAGTTCAGCCATAAATGAAAATTCATTTATTACTTACTCTCATGTACTCACATTAAAACAATTGAATAAATAACATTACTGACCTCAAACCCTTGAATGTGAATGGTGTGTGTATGTCTATATACAGTATTTAAATCATTTTAAAGTAAATAATTTTCTCTCTTATGAATCCCTGGGTGTCTTTAGTCCCTAGTTTGAAAGCTCCCGACTGGAAAGTACATAAAAAATGAGTCTTTGTTTGTCCAATAGCAGCAGAAATGTGTCTAGGAGGTCCAAATTGACTGGTCTCCCATCAGTGGTTTACACCATAAAGTGAGCTGAGAGATTCATAAATCATCAGGCTGTGGTAATTCTTTGGACATTAATGGGCTCTGATGAATTATGAAAATAGCCTCTGTTTAGTTTACTGTCAACATAGGCAATTAAGTCTGTTCAATATGTCTTGATTGATGTATTTTTGTCAGCACAACTATAATGACGCTCTCAGCGTCTTGGCTCAAAGGAGTGAAGGAACAGCATATGAACACTAGTATTCAATGAGTTCTACTTTTTTCCGAAGATGCCAATAAAGTATTATGTGACTAGACAATGTGGGCCAATTTCCCAGACACAGATTAAGCCTTGGTCCTGGACTGCTGAAAACCATGAATGAAGAATCACTATTGTCAGTGAAACCTAACCTACTGTAGGACATTGGCTAATTTACATCTGGGAAAACAGCCATGAAAGTTTCCCAAACACAGATTAAATCTGGCCGCATTAGGGAATCCATCCCAAAGTCATCTTTAGCAAAGATCGGTGGCCATACTTTGCATTTAATTATATGAAGTTTAGCAAAATTCAAGAGATCATCTAGACAGCTCGAAGACCATTTTAAAGTGCCTACAGCTATCTGACCCGAGCACTTTCATCACATGCCCATTGCCGTTTGGACTTAATCGAAGTGAGCAAGAAGCTGGTGTCAGGACATTTATATATGAATGTGATTTTCATTCACATGCTTGAGAATCTTATCACGAGGAGGCACAGCTCTACTTCTCTCAACACCTGCGCAAGGTGTCATATTGTTTTCTGCGGGTGTTTCACTATGAATATATTGAAGGCAAAAGTCTATGACGCTCTGTTGGCAGTTCTCACAGCGTTTTCTTTAGTATAGGTAAACACTGAAACATAAGATTCAGTGAGAGTCACTAGAAGTCCAACAAATTTAAATGGACAGATAACATAATGTGGAAGCCGTGTAACCTAGACTTACTGGAGTGACAGGAAAGAGGTTATGTTAAAATTGGGATCCATTCTAAACTCTTCCAGACATCCTGTGCTTGGAGCTCCTAAAACTGCCATATTATTTCACCATAGTGGTGTAAGAATGATGCCATCAGACAATGCTGTGTTTCCTTCCTCACCTCCTCATTCTCATCTTGCCATTTCCACCTTCAGGCTGTTTCCTCAGTCAGAACTAACAACATTGCACTCATACATGTTTTTTTTGGCACACATGGACTTCACACATGTCCATCTGTCTGCTATATGGAATGTAGAGATATCGACCCGAAGCAGGATGTGTCTCTGTATTTATATATTCCCATAAGAAATGTGTAACCACATTATCAGAATCAGAAAGAGCTTTATTGCCAAGTATGTTTGCACATACAAGAAATTTGTTTAGGTGTCACAGCTACCAGTGCACAGAGACAACAACAACACAAAGAAAAAGAAAAATCAAAAACACAATAATAAATTTAAATAAATAAACTGAATTGTATGTACAGGGTGCTATGGATTAAATAAAAGTAGTATAAAAATATGATTAGAATTAAAATAAACATTGGTTATTGCACATATTTTTATAATTTTACTTTGCTAAATGAATAATACCTGCCATTACTTTCTCACACTCATGTTCCATGACTTTTCATGCATGGAAAATAAATCTAAAAAAAAAAAATATATATATATATATATATATATATATAATATTTACATACAATAACAGCTCAACAACAGTCAATAACAGTAAATTTGTGTACTGTTACGAACTTACGGTATTATGCTGGGTTTTTTAAACTGTCATGATATAGCAGGAATTCTCCAAATTGTTGTTCAACCAAACTGTTTTGGCCTCAAATAATTACTTAAAGTACCCCCTGGGATTTCAAGTTAATATTTCAATATTTTAACAACAAATTTGCATGTTTGCATCTCTTTGAAGTTTCTTAATGGTCAAATAGCATGCAGGTAAACAAATATAACTCACAAACCCCAGTGTGGGAAGCCATGATGTAAGAGAAAAAAATATAAAAATGTGTGTTGCTCGGAAAAAAAAAAAGACATAGAAATAACCCAAGGGTGAATAAATAATGACAGAATTTTCATTTTTGCATGTATTATTGCTTTATCCTATCACGACAGCTCAGTGCCAGAAACCCTCTGGGTGACCTCAGGCTACTCCATTTTCAAAGCAGTTTATTTTCCAGAAGTTTATGTGTGAATACATGTGGTGCTCATTAACAACACAACAAAATCCATATGGCAGAATTCGAGGACCGAGGTATAAGTGTCTTTGGCAGTTGCAGTATTTAGATGGCTGAACAGCTTGTTGTGACAGTTTTGTTTTTTAATAACTCGTAGTGTGGATTTGACGCTAAACACATGGTATGGAGAGAGTTATGAAGAGTATTCATATCCGATGACTTACAGTGTATGGTATTTTTTCTATTTTATACTGTACCTCTGGGAAACCGCTTTGAAACACCTTTACATTTAAATAAACATTTGATTCATCACCATCCAGTTCAAAATCAAACCTTACATCTTGGCAAGCATTTTATTAGAAAACGAAGTTGTCCTGGAATATCGAACATTTCAAATATAACATTTTTGATTGAAAAACATAATTTTTTACAAGTTATAATTTAGATACACATACAGTACATTAAGTTTAGTTCTGTGTTTGGAAAATAGGCTATCAGCACCCGTCTGATCCTTCATGTCAAAGCACTCTCAGATGGATGCATTAGCAGGAGAATGCTCTCCACAGACTGAGTAAAGCTCCGTGGGACGGGAGAGACTTAAATGAATTATGTGTTAACTGATCGGATGGAATTCTGATCTGTTCCTGGCTTTAACATTGTTCGGGGAGTGGAATTCAATTTGGATGTATTAGTTAACCCATCGAGGAGCGGGAGCGAGGCTCTTCAGCTGGCCTTTGGCTTCGACAGATTCTCCACAAATTTGATAAAGCTGTTTCGTGAAAAACTCCATTGAATCATTTCACTGTGCTGGATATAAACGGTGGTTTACGAGCCGTTGGCACTGCCCACATTCTCCACCATACGTTGGGAAAGATTTCACTCCTGCTTGTGTTTATGAGTCAGTCCTAGATCTGTTAGATTGTAGATTCGATGCCTACATCGAGCTCAGAGCGTTGCCAGCCTTCTGGAGCTGATAATATTCCACCATCACCCAACCAGCCTCAAGCTAAGGAGAGAAATCCCAAGCTCCCACAAGCCATTGAACAGATTCCAGTGCCCACCCCCCCGTCTCTGCCTCTTTCCACTGAGAGCTTGCAAAAGAAGGACCAGAGGATCCATATTATCTGGCTTGGGTTTGCACACTGCACTGGAAAATCTTAAAGGCCTGTGAAGCGCAATGGCAAAAATGTCAATTGTTTCGATTTTCTCATTGCAAGCTTCTTTAGTAGCACCACATTATTTCATCTGCTGCTGATGATGTTGTCACTTGCAGAGCGGGATACAGGGAAATGCTTAACTCAGTTGGAAGTGGTTACGTAAGCCAAAGTTTTTTAAAGCCATGTACTTTCGAATGACCCTCGTGATACTGTATGTATTTCACCAAGTTGTAAAAGCCATCCTCAGGGTGGTGACCTATATAGCTACGAAGAGTTCTGCATCACTGCCCCCTCCCCGCCGATCCATTACGATATGTTTTCTCCGTCAAAGAAGTGATGTCTAACTAGAATGCATCTGAGATATTTTTCTCTATTTCTGGGTTGAAGCATGTGCCCACATTTAGAATGTTGGTGCGAAGTAACCTGGCAACCGTAATCTGCAATATGTGCCGCTCCGTGAGAGAAATGATCTCTCGCAGTCGGAGCGGTGATGCACGACACTGGAAAGATTCATGTTAATAGAGCGCTGGTCGTTGCTTTGACACGTGAGCGAAGGAAAGACATGGAGGACAGCTGATACTAGGTCAACCACTCATATCCAATCCTCTCGCTAAAATTGTTACCTCTGGAGGGGAGATTACAGATGTAAGAGCCAATGATAGGGTTTGGGGTTCAGATAGCACTCCATTGGATGCCAGATGATGATATAGTTAAACTCCTTCCGGGTGAAAAGAGAGTAGAAGGTAGTTTTTATTTACACTGTGCTCCCATTTTGACGTTTTAATTATGTTTATTCACCACTGTGGTGCTTAAGGTTCCTATAGGTCTGTTTTCTTGGTAGATGTCAGCATTGATTGATGGCGGTTGGGTTATTTTCTGACTGCTGATTTGAGTTGGGAAATGGACATTTGGCTGTTAGAATGTTTTGGGTTCAATAAAAGTAGAGCTCAGTCAATAGAATTAAGTGGTTGATCACAAAAATTAATTTTCAGTTGTCATTCCTGCAAAAATCTCCTACAATGAGGCACTTTCAGTGGAAGTGCAATTTTAATTTGCTGTTACAACAGGAAAAATTATATTTTAGTGCTATCTGGTAGGCATTATATTTGCAATGTATTTGCATTATACCCGGAATCATGTTTATTATGAGGAATTTGTCTTGGAAAATTTGAGCTTGAACTATAGAACAATGAGGTAAAACATTTTAAGGTAAGACAAGTAAAAGATAAATAAATAAGAGCAAGAAAAAATGTAGAAGTTAAAAAATACAAAATAAACAGGTAAAGTGGGACTGTTTACAGTATTTTTTATTGTATCGATTTGTTTGTTTGTAAAATATTAACATTTTCTCCTAAAAAACTTTGTACTGTCAGAAAAACACAAACATTTTCCGGAATTTTCCGGAACACCACATTTTCCGGAAAACTTGGTGTTGGCATTCTTTCACAAAACTAAGTTTCCATGAGAAACATTGCGTTCACTAAAGAAAGCTACTTTGCCCTCTATAATGCACAACACAACCAAATTGTGGCTTGTTTACACTTTGTTTGTTGTCTTTTTGCAATTTGTTTTCATTGCGTAGTGCTACTTTTGTTGTGTTGCATCTATTTTCCGAAGTTTTGTATTCATTTTGTTGCCTTTCGGCTATCTTTTTTGTATTTATTTTGTTGTGTTGCGACTATTACTGTTATGTCTTAGCTTGTTTCCTTTCTTTTGCAGCTTGTTTCTAACGGTTATTTGTTGTGTTGTGCTAATGTTTATTTTTTATGTGAATTGTTACATTGTGGCTTTTTTGGGTGGTTTTGTGCGAATTTCATTGTGTTGTAGCTTGTTTCCATTGTTTTGCGACATGTTTCCTTTAAGCTGTGGCTTGTTTTAATCGTGTAATACTAATTTTCTTTTGTTGTAACTATTTTCCTTTGTGTTGCGACTTGTTTCCATTGTTTTGTGCTAATTTTGTTGTGTCATGCAGTGTGCACTACTGGACCAAAAGCACTTCTGTAACAGGATACTTCACAAGGTTTATGAGTGAATACAAGAGTACATAAAACCATTGAAACCATTTTTTCTGGCATTATTTTTTGTCATCACAATTTTCATGTTCCTTTTTCGTCTATTTTACAGACACAAGAAGTACACAAATATGTTAACATATTTTTACTGTGTGAAAAAAAAAAAAAGATTGCTAACCTTTTCTGTGTAGTTATATCCAATTTATGACTTTGTTGCCAGGACAACAAAATGCAGACAACACTAAAACTGCCATGAAACCAGCTTCACAGCTCGAATAATACACAAGTTTTAACAGATGAATTAATGTAAGTGCTTTTTCAAAATAATATGCTTCACATTTCAGCTGTTAAATTATCCATAAATTGTGCCCATTTGTGCCTCATCACGACCTTGTGTTACAAGGGAACATTATGCCGCAAATGCTGCTGATTGAGCATAAGAGAACTCATATTGAACCCAGAATCTGAAAGTCATCTTTTCCATATGTTCACCCTCCTTGCTGTTTGCCCTCTTTGCTTTTCTGTCTCTCGATCTTTCTCTATTCTTTATTTATATGATGACTCATCAAGGCACAGCTTCACCTGAAGGTTTTTGCAGAAATGATATATCAAACGCACGCTCCCCCAGATCTGTCAGCGGCTCACCAGCAGCTAATATCCTGGCTCCAGATTTAGGTACTGTGTCTACACTGCAAAGTAATTTTGTGTCGAGTCATCAGATGTAAGATAAGCGCTAAGGTCTCTATGAAAAGTTTACAATGCAACAATAAAGCACCATTATCATGTCAGAGGGAAATCAACTCGGAGCTGGGGAGCAATTCCTCGAGGCATCAAAATTCACCGCATGCCGTTTTCATGAACGAGAGGGCATGCCTCTGAGGTAACACTTTCAGATGAAGGAGCCCTTCCCGTTCCTTCAAATAAATGGATGTTTCTGTGTGAGCATGTAATGGCTCGTGCCTCGCATTGTGGCTGGTGTGAGGTTGTAGGACTCTGACTTCATTGATATTCTGATGATTTTTCCGCTGCGTCTGAGTAATATGAAAATGCAGTCAGTGAGTAATCATGTTTTATATCAAGACCAAACGCAGTGCTTTCAGTGCACACACACACACCACAGTGACTACACACACACTTAGACATCATAAAGTGTTTCACGTGCCAGTGCACATCATAGCCATGCATCAAAACTTGAGAAAGAAGAATTAAAGAGGATATAGATAGTTTTATTTATAGGTAGCATGCATGTAGAGTAGATTTAAAATAGTAAGTAGTACGTACGTATATATATTTTAAATGCATGTCATAGTACAAAATAATTTATTATTGATTGCTAAAGGCAAAAAGGTGGACAAGCAGCTTTTAATTATGAATATAATACTATCTTACACACTATATATTCATATTTATTAGTATTTTTAATTTATAAATATTTTATCCTAATTGAACCACAGACATATTATGAAATAACTAGTCTTATGTAAAACATTTGTCTACTTAAGTTTGACACATCTGGGGCAATATGATCTCATGCATTAATAGCTATAAGAGTTATTGCCTTATTGCTCACTGTCTTTCATAAAGGCTTTTGTTTCCCTCTTGTGCTTGAAATAGCCCACATAGCACATAATATAAACGTCTGACTGTGAACACGAGGCATATTGTGATGAAGATGACCTGCGTAATGTGGAGGTGTAGGAAAGAGAAACATTTAGATGAGCCAAGAAACTTAATGATACTCATATCTACAGTATGTTTTATTAATGGTTTAATTCTCTGTGCAACATTTTGTCATGCATATGTATTTGCATGCAAGCTAAGGCAAAGTAATTTTTCCGTATTAAAAAAGTAAGCTAAATATTATATAAGCTATAAGTAAAATATTTTCCATTCTGCTTCTATCAATACAGGGCTTCTAAAAGCACCATGTCCAGGTCACTGGGATTTATTTCAACAATCCGTTGATTAACAAGTAGGAGTTGGCACCCTTGCGCGGCGTGATTTATTCACTCATCTTTCAAGGAAATAAGAGCCTTTAATGAGCTGAGATGGTTGAATGGGTGTTACGTCCGACGGCTGAGCCGCCTGCCAACCTCCTGATCCTGACGCAGCACGAAGTGCCATCCTTCTGAAGGTGCCCTTAAGTCAGACAGGCCTCTATGGCTGTCATGCTCCGGTGGTCAAGGCTTCGTCCTCTCCAGGCTCTGATCCACAGAGGGCTTTTGGCCTTAGTGGAGCAGAATGCAGAAGCAAAACATCCAACAGCACATTTTTAAATTTACAGTTTATCCTCGTCCTCTCTCCGGTTCAGAGACAGGACAATGTCAGACAAAACAGAGGGGGTTAAGCTATCGACGAAGGAAAATAAAAAGGTTAACCATTTTTATTTTATTTTATTTTTTTATATTATTTTATTTTATATTTTAGTTTGTTTTCTGGATTTAGAGATACAACAGGACATTTTTATACATTATACACATGAAGAGCATTCAATAAATGTCACAGCCCGATGAAACCATGCTTACTTCGATTCACTTTTTAAATAATAGTTGTTATTATTATTATTATTGTTTGGTGTTTTGTAATAATGTACTAACATTTACAAAATGTTTTTTATAAAAATAATAATAATAAATAAAGAAATACCAATAAAGGTAATTTACAATGTTACAATGTTTATTAGTTAACATCAGTTAACTACATTAGTTAACAAACTAAAATTGAACACTACTTCTAGCATGTATAAATCGTAATATTAATTTAAAATCACTAGCTGTGCTGGTTAACATAATTTACTGCAGTGTAAACTAAAATAAACTAACAATGAGCAACTGTATTTATATTAACCAATATTAAGAAAGATGAATAAATACTAATATATTTGTTGATCATTGTTTGTTCATGCTAGTTAATATATGAAGTAATGTTAACAAATGACACCTTATTGTAAAGTGTTACCATAATAAATAAAATAAAAAATACAGTAAATAAACATCTTTTAGTTACTTCTACCTTATGTAAGATTTTATTTAAAATAATTTTAAATATTTAAAATAGTTTGAACTTTTTTAAAAAATTTGAACCTTCTGTTAATCAAAGAATGAAATTTCCCACAAAATATTAGGCAGCACCACTATTTTCAACATTGATCATGATAAGAGATCAAATTAGAATATTAGAGAGATTTCTGAAGGATCATGTGACACTGGAGAAATCATGCTAAAAATTCAGCTTTGTCGTCATAGAAATTTAATTAGGTTTTACAATATATTTTAAAACAAAGAAATTCAGCCATGGTGGGCATAAAGAGACATTAAAACTCTTTCTGAACCAACATTTTTGAATGGTAGTGTATATGCAGTTTATCTGGTCAATATGGGATATTTTGGCTTGTTTACGAGGGAGTGTACTACCCATGCCTACAGAAATAAGATCATTGTCTTGGGCATGCCGTGCCCAAGATGCACTGCTGAACAGCTGTGAGTCAGACTGACAACTGTGCTGCAGCACTATTTCAATTTCAAGGAATTGATTTTTTTTTTCCCTCATCATGTTATCATGTTAGTTTTTGTTACCAAGGGAAGGATATTCCTTAGCAACACACAGGAAGAGCCTCAGAGCTCTGGAGATGAATGACACCTTAATGGTTTTATTAAGCTTGTTTATTACTGTGAATATAAATAGCAGTGCATGTAGATCTGATCCTCATTGTCAGTTACTGACATGTGACTCATTTGTAAGTACAATGCAATTATGGGAAATGAATGGTAGGGTTTCTAGAGCAACACAGAAAAACATTTCATAATTCACATTGTTTCATTTAAATACAAACAACTTAACTAAAAACAAACTTAACTGAATTCTCAAACAAATAAATTTATAATAATATAACACTGAGAAAAAAAACCCCATTAGAAATAAAATAAAAAAAAAATATGTTAACTAACAGAACTTTGTAAAGTGTTATTATTATACTAGATAATATATTGTTATATTATCTTATATTAAACACTTCACTATAGTTCCATTAGTTGATGTTTATTAATGCATCAATACAAAGCAATGCATTTGTTACGCTATCAATCTTTGTTTATTTTAGTTAATAAAATACATCTTATCTTTGTTAGTCCATGTCAGTTCAGGTACATTACATAATTAAAAAATATTTCTTTTAATTGACAATGATTAATAAATGTTAAATATTTCTCATTGACAGTTGATGTTAACTAATGGAACCTTATTGTAATTTGTTATAATATAATATAATATAATATGCTATAATATGCTATAATATGCTATAATATAA
>JAUMHP010000072.1:13770135-13789586 GCA_032361065.1 Enteromius trimaculatus | reverse complement strand
GAGTTAAGATTATTTAATGCTGATAACGGCATTAATGACAGGATTTATTAATATTTGTTAATATTAGTTACTAAAAACACAACTTTTCATTCTTAGTTAACGTTAACTAATTTAATGTTAACAATTGGAACCATATTGCTAAGTTTTACCAATATATTTAATGTTGCATGTAATATAATATAATCTTTTGCTCATTACACAGGAAAATTATAGTTTTTCTGGATTTTTCCAGATGAAATTCGGACAAATATTTACTGCCACCCTGTGCGCCGATGCACGAACTGCAGCATTTCTGTTCCCTAAGATTTCCTCATCCTGGTTGGCCTCAAAATTAAATGAGTTTGTGTGTAACTTCCATGTTTTCTGCTCATGCCGCACATTACAGTATGTGAAGATAAAACTCTGTAAAATGTGCTTTAGCATCTAGAACCTATAGTTAAATAATATATATGAATTTTCCTTTCTACCTCAGCTCTTTAATACTATCTTAACTCAAACCAGTGAATGTTGGGAATGCTTCTGATGTGTAATAGTGAGGAATGTGTTAAGGGTTGTGCTGTCACTGACCCTGATGTTTCTCATGGAGTTATCAGAGAGGAGTGTTGCAGAGCCGCTCTTATCTTTGTGTTTACACGTACTTGTACTCACTCTCAGGCCTGTCTTTTGCAGGGCGTGGGAGATGAAAAATTTCAGAGAGACCACCAGTGAGAAAACCACCATTAACTCACTTGGATCCATATACAGCCTGAGTCTGCTGCATATAGTGGGCTTTGAAATTCAACAGAAGGTAAGTCCATTTCATAAGCAATACGGCGTCCAGCGGGTGGCACAGACAACAACGATTCAGCTCGAATGTTACCTTTATAGTTGCTGTTTATAGGAGACATCCCAGTGTGACTGTTTACTCTGACTTTGACTTGAAATGAAGCTGGATGGTGAGATTGTTTGGGAGAAAGACGGCTACAAACTGCTGTGTGCTTTTGTGTATTTGCTTTGCAAATGATTGCTTGTGCTTGTATGTCACAAGACCAGCTGACTGTGAAGATGTTTCTCTCACTGAATCCTCTGATATGATTTTTGTTGCATTTTATAAACACTGAAGTCTTTGTGAAAGCAATAACGGCTGCTACTATGCTTTCCGTTCAATGTGGCGTTGAGAGATGTTGGTGTTTGTAGATGATCATAAATATTGTGTTGTGTTTCTAGTATGGGTGGAGAAAAGCTGGTGGCTTGCATGTTGGTCACTGTGTTAAGTCTGACTTTAATGAGGTCAGTTTATGGTCAGCACATGCCAGAAGAACCGTGCCTGGTCCAGATCCTCGTCCCTGGACTCAAAGGTGCTACAAGTAAACACCACATTATGTCATCCTCTCTAATTATGCTCATTATAATGTGGTGCTCACCAAAGCTGCGTTTATTTTATTAAAAACAAAGTAAAAGCTATGAAATTTATTGCATTTATAAATATCTATTTTAATATAGTTTTAAATGTCATTTATTCCTGTGATGCAAAGTTGTCACATAATACTTCAGAAATCATTCTGATAAGCTGATTTTCTGCTATATATATATATTTTCATTATCAGTATTGAAAATAATTGTGCTGCACAATATTTGTTTGGAAACCGTGATGCAGAGTTGCCAAGTCTGTAGTTTTCCTGTGGAACAGGGGTACTTGTTGCATCAGGTTTTTCATGTGCGTGGTTTGAAGCGACCCCAAAAACGTTATATTTATCCCCTGCAAATGTGAATTTTATTAGAAGAACCTTGCCAAAAATTTCAGTTTTAGTCCCCAGAACACGATGGTTACCAGGGGACCTCATAATGCCATCTGGCTGAGTAGCAATTTGGGTGGGTTTTCTTTTGAGAACTTGGCAACCCTGCGGTGATACTTTTTTCAACAGAACACCATTTTATAAGAAATCCATTTTTGTAAAATTATAGATGTCTAAAATCACTTTTAATAAATCTAACGCATCCATGCTAAACAGAAAAAAACTACTATTTTAGAATAGACACTTATTGAGTATTTACTATTAACATATATCATTTTCTAGTTTGCTGCCTATTAATAGTTAGTAAGGTAGTTGTTAAATTTAGGTGTTGGGTAGGATTAGGGATGTAGAATAAAGTGTAGAATAAGGAACTAATATGCTTATGCTTAATCACTACTAATAAAAGGCTAAAAATCTAGTAATATGCATGCTGATAAGCAACTAGTTAAGAGACCCCGAAATAAAGTGTTACCGAAAATCCTATAAACAACAAAAACAACAAAAACACACACACACACACACACATAATATACTCATGCTGCAGCAATTGTAAACACATGTTGTTTTGAATAGCTTTGTCTGTGCAAGTCTACGACTTTCTTTGTGTATTACTACAGGTGACCCAGGAGAGAAAGGAGAGAAGGGAGCACCTGGGAGACCTGGAAAAGTAGGGCCACCTGGAGAGCCAGGTAACTCTAAACCGTGTTTTGAGAGCTTAATCGAATTCCATCAGTGCCTTTTAATTACTATCCACTTACAGTACATGATGAAACGTGACTCAGGCTCTTTACGAACCTTTAAAGAAGTTTTAGGTGTTAAAATCATTACGAAACTTTTAAACCAACAGGGAGCTGCCAAATATGTACGTTTTAAAGGGCCCCTGGAACTTCCCTTATCTTGCTTTATAATAGCTGAGCTCATCTGAGCCAGCGTTGACCAATCATTGTGTTCATAAATGCCTCAACATACTGATAAACAAGGAAATTAAACTCCATTCTGGGAATAAGTTTATTATTTGGTTCATATCTGTAGTTATTATATATTAAGTTTATGCATTATTTTCCAGGTCCCCCCGGAGTCAAAGGCCAAAAAGGTAGCACTGGACATTATGGAAAGATGGGTCCCGCTGGACTCAAAGGTAAGCTTGAGAAAGAAATTGCAGTTCTGAAAGTAATCAGCTTTGTTTTGTCTAACTGCTTAATAATGCAAGAGGCGTCTTTATTCCTAGGCATAAAAGGTGATATGGGAGATCCAGGACCCAAGGGCCCAAATGGAGAGCCAGGTATATGCCTTTCCGAAATAGAATTCAGTTCATATCAGTTGATAATTGGTTTGAACTCATTAGGAACCAGTTTAATGCTTGGACTGCTCATGTGAATGGTCTCATATTTAATTTGTCTCCTCAGGCGTCCCCTGTGAGTGCGCACCCTTACGGAAAATGATCGGTGAAATGGATATTCAAGTGGCGCAATTAACCAATGAGCTGAAGTTCATTAAGAATGGTATGTCCGAAAGAAAGAACGAATCAGTCTACCAATGTTTATGAGATTACAATAATGTGATGTTGTCAAGTTGATTCATACAGTTGTTCATTTCGATATGCAGGGTGATTGCACACAGACAAAAGTATTTAGCCATTAGGCAGAAGCTCTTTTGTTTGACTGTCAGAATGCACTTATGTGAACGCTGGCTGTTGCCGTGTGATTATAGAAATTCAGATCCTCATTTTTCAGCCCTGCCCTCCCCCGCAGCTGTCGCTGGCATCAAAGAGACAGACAGGAAGGTCTATCTGCTGGTGAAGGAGGAAAAGCGATACAGGGATGCGGAGGTGTTTTGTCAGGGGCGAGGTGGACACCTGGCAATGCCCAAAGATGCGGCGGCTAACAGAGCCATCGCTGGCTATGTCTCCACAGCTGGCCTCAGTCGAGTGTATATCGGCATTAATGACCTGGAGCAAGAAGGCCACTTTGTGTATGTGGAGCGCTCACCCATGACCACTTTCAGCAAGTGGAGGGAGGGCGAGCCAAACAACGCTTACGATGACGAGGACTGCGTCGAGATGGTGTCTTCGGGCGAGTGGATTGATGTGGCCTGTCATCTCACTATGTACTTCGTGTGTGAGTTTGACAAGGACACAGTATGAGCTTCACTGCCAATCTGTAGGGGGAAAGTCCATTTAGACTATAATACTCCAGTATTAAAGAAGGCTGGAATTTCTGTACAAATGTGAAGTACTTCTACACCTGTGTGATATGCAAGGCGTCAAAGCTGTTTAAAACCACATTTAGTTGTTATTATAAACAGCAGTTCAAACATTTAGGGTGGAGATGTTGAATGTTTTAAGAGCTTACCAAAGCTGCATTTATTTGATCAGTAAAAAGAGTAGTTTAAGTATTTTTAAATGTAGTTAATTGCTGTGATGGCCAAGCTGATTTTTAGCAGGCATTACTCATAAATCATTCTTACAGTATATGCCGAATTGCTGCTTAAGAAACATTCTTGTTATAATTGTATCAATTTCTATATACAGTATATATATATATCAGTTAATGTATGTAGACCAATCTCAATTTTTAGGTGTCATTGCAGACTTTTACTAAACTACATTTACTTGTAATCAGTTAAATAAATCAACAAGACTGTCCTATTATCTTATTATAGTTACAATTTCAGCATCCACTGATTTGATCTTTTTCTTATGGCTTTTCCCTTTACAACATTTCTTCCCATTCAAATTTGAATTACATGGTTTATCATTAATATACTGAATAGGTCAGCATACTCATAGAACTAGCAAACAAGAGTAAATTTACATAACACAGTCTTCTAGACTGAACTGTAGTGTTAAGGTTAGAAATAGTCAGACAATTTATTCTCCCCAGTAAAATGACTGGAATGGGTGTCCCAGTTTACCAGTGGTACATAATCCCATTTATTTAATACATTATTTGCAGAATGGAACATTGTCAAGGTCCCATAAAGATCAATAGATGGTGTATATTGTATATACCCATCATATTAAGTCATTTTATAACCTTGGCAGGTTATAAATGTGGTATAAAATGGTTTATTCCATCCCAAAGTAGTTGTTTTAATCAATAGATGACTGACAGTACACATACAATACAGTTCACATGTCCATATGGCTGATATCATAAATAATACCATAATTTGCTTTCTTGAGACTGTACTTTTTTAACTGTTCATACTAATTCTGTGTAATGTTATTAAATATGGTAAATTATTTCTAAAACGTGATAGATACTCGAAGGATTCGCTATGATACATGTATTTTATATGACTTTTGAATCAATCAATAAATATTTGTATAAGATGATCAACAGGCTTTGTCTTAAAACTTTAGTTTTTAGTATTTCGATGTATCTTTTTTCTGCAGCACTAATAAAATTCCTTTACTCTTTGCAAGGTTATATCATTGAGTAAGGAGGCCTATGTTAAAGTAGTGATCTGTCGCTCTCTAGTGGTCACGTGTGGTCACTTTGATTATTTTCTGTACTTACTGTATGTGCTGACAAGGTCAAGCCGTCCTGGAATTAACTATGCATGAAAATATAACAGCAGGCAGGAAATCTGATTAATTTGGGGCAAAGTGGCAATCTGTGCACCTCTGTTGCACATATAGCAGTGTTTTTCTCATAAATCTTTAAAGATGGAGGGTGCTTGAATTTCATAATGGGTCTTCAGAATGAACTTTACAAACATAATCAGGTGACCTGCTAGTGTAAACTGATCTGTTATTCTACACTGGCCATCACACCAAACAGACAATGACATAAGGAACCTATCCTGCCATAAACTATATACTGAGACCATAAATCTGCTAATCATCAGTAATAAATCAGCCTGGCAGTGGCAGAAAATATGGTAATAAACATTTTCAATTGACTTTTAGGTTAATGAAAAGATTGATATAAAATGAATAATATAAATATTTATAAATAAATTGTTATATAAGTTATATAACGAATAAATAAATTGGCCTATAAAATGTGTCATTCTCATTCTGTGCTGTAAAAAGTGGTAGGCTACTTTGAAGAGCCTGGTTTAATCCATATAAAATAGTTTTGTTAAAATAATATATTCAGGTTGATTGAGTTATGACAATATTATAGTTTATAGAGTCTTTACATTGAGACATATGTTAGTTTACAGTATGTAGACCTGCCCCCCATCCTTCATTTACATTCATTCATCCCTTTATTTGAAGTCAAATTTCAAATCCCTTTTTCTAGCAAGTTCTTGAAAGGTTAAATTTCATGCGAAGAGGATGGCTTTCAATGGTGCATGATTGCCCATGGCACTCTAGTGGCTACGTACGTCGCTCATTTCCACTGATGATAATAATAATAAAAATATAAAGACTATTAACCCCTAAAACAAAACTGGAAAAAATCACGTTGACACCTATAGATGAAATTGATATTTTTGAAAAGCTGACCTACTGTCTCCGACAACAGGAGTAAGTAATACACTGATTAAAATTTAATCTATGGTTTAGCGGTTGTCTAAGACCGCGGCCACTAAATCTCCAGTTACCTCAGAGCACAAACTAAATTAGAACAAAACACTTTTTTTAAAACCAGCTATATAAAAAAAAAATTACGTATAAATAATTTAAAATGTTTGTTTAAAGAGAGTTGAGGCATTGTAACCTAGCATGCTTTCCATTTCTTGCTATTTTCCTAACGTTTCACTCCGTTACTATGGAAACTCTTGCAAACAACATCTGGCTGCCTCCAAAACGCGGAAGACAACGATTCTTGTAACAACTTTTGGTTGTGGTTACTAAAATTGTATTTTATTTCTAAATTTAATCTGTTTTGTTTTTTTCAGCACCTCCCCGTGAATTACCGCAGAGTTGTTTTAGTTCATAATGTCTGGACGGAGTTCTTACGCGCATCCTCCGCCAACCAAAACGGTTGTTGTGTTTAGGAACGGAGATGCTTTTTATCCCGGCCGAAAATTTGTTATCAGTCAACGTCAGTCATCCACATTTGACAGCTTTCTGAATACTGTCACTCGAGGCATCACAGCTCACTTTGGGGCAGTGCGAAATATTTACACCCCTAACAAGGGTCGCCGGGTGGCGAATCTGCAGCAGCTGGTGCATGGAGAGATATATGTGGCAGCTGGAGCAGAGAGACTCAAAAAGATGGAGTAAGTATTCATCCACATTGTGGTAACGGTGCAGTTATTTACAGTACAGTAGCTAATGTTGTTGCATTGTGTTAAATTACTGATTTTTAGCAAATTTTAACATGAATTAAATTCACGTAAAGCAGACTAATAAAAGAAAGTTTACATTTTACTTGAATAATATATATATATATATATATATATATATATATACAAAATAATGTACTTATATTATATTATATTGACTTAATACTTTCTCTGTTCTTTTCCTTTGATAGCTATCGTCACATAACAACACAAAAACCTCCAAAACAGAAAAGTGAACCGGTAAGAGTCACTGGAACTTCACCATTTTTGATAGAATGATTAAACAAGATAAAACCTTTTCTCATTCCATCAAGACATGAAAGATTAATAAATGGGTATAACTATTGATATGTCTATTTGTGAAACGGATATGTATGAGAATGTTTTTTACATCAGGAAGGTCAAAAGGAAAAAATGTCCATGGTAATTCATGTTTTCAGTCTGATCATTACTGGTGTTCTTCTGCACCCTACATTTTTCTATTATTGACTGTTACATCTCTCCGAGAGAATATCAGTGTGAGGTTTCTCCAGACTGTAGCGGATGACTGATTTTATGCGCCTTGTTGTTATATGCACACGTGTATTGTCAGCTGTTTTATTTTACCTTTCAAACTATCAGGCCTGTGTAGGGCAGTCTCTGAATACTAGAGGAGTTTTCTGACTCCCTATAAAATTATTTTAAGTTATTAATCAACATTTAATGCAAGTACTGTGCAAATGCTTTGTGTTACTTATTAGGGACACTTACCTTTAATTACTTTTCATTAGTGTATTCAGTTCCTATACTCACAAGAACTTTATTCGCCTGTATATTTACATAATTATCACCAAAGCTGATGCAGACTTGATGTAAACTATAAACACTGCTTGCAAAGTCATTTGCCTGATAGGACAGTATAGCCCAAAGTCTCTTTCAGATGCAGCCATATTGTACCCTGTTGGTACAAATACAGTGACCACTAATATCATGTGTTAAAACATGAATAAAAAAACTAAACGCTGGTTACAGCTATTTAATTGTTTACAGTCAGCTGTTGAATAATTAAAAATGACGTTGTTATGCCATAGTTTAACACAAGGGTACTCAGCCCTGCTCTGGAGTTCAGTTCCACTCCTGCTCACACACCTGTCTGTAATTTTCATGCAAATTGCAGACCTTGATTATCTGCTTCAGGTGTGTTTCATTAAAGTTGGAGCTGAACTCTGCGGGATTGTAAACTATAGTCAACAGTAGGCACAATGTAAGCACCAAAATACTGCATTATGATGAAAAATAGAATAAAACCAATAAAACTGTTGCATTTGACAGTTTTGTATTTGAATGCATTTTAAAAGGTAATTTTTTTCTGTCATGGCAAAACCGAATTTTCGGAGGCTGATCTACAGTATTTAGCATAGGATTCAATTCACGAGTCAAAAGATTTCAAGTTTGGACAATTTGAAGTGACTTATTAAGCTTATAGTTTTTACAACCTTCCTCAGAGACCAACATGAAATGGACCATAATAGAGCAATAATCATACAAATGCCCACTTAGAGTGACTTTGCTTGAGGTTATGGCAGTATATGTCACTGTCTGTCACCCTTTTAGCTCCTTGTTTCCATCTGAACAACAACCAACGTAGCATTTAAGATGGCTGATTGAGGAAAACCAGATGTGTAAGTGCCGTAAATGAGCAGTGGAACAGTTATTGTCAGTGATGCTCAGCGGGGTCCTATTCATTTGTCTCCACTGCAGATCCAACCTGTAGTTCACAGCAGAATAATTGTCCCAGCTCGATGGAAGAGAATCAGTAATGAGTCGTGCATCATCAAGTGAGCCCTGCTTTTAATGTGTCCCTATTGGAAGTCTTCAATGGCAAAGCCTCAGGCTACGGCAAAGTCTAATTCTTTAAAACTGTAATACTGTCTAATGGTATAAAATCAGGCCTCTGTTCTTAACTTTAATTATTTATTTCCAATGGCATCTAATTTCCTCATGTTGTTAATCAGTGAACGTTGTCTTTAAAAAAACATATTTGGAAGCATAAATGTGTGGACTGAGGTCTTAAGTGCTAAATTTGTTATCTTGTAGTGTTTTTACCAATGGAGATATCTTGCATCCTCCAACACGAGTGCTGATTCCAAAACACACGCTTGCTAGCTGGGAAAATGTATTGGCCATGGTGACAGAGAGAGTTCACCTTCGTACTGGAGCTGTGCACAGGTACGAGCTACATCTGTATAATGTACATGTGTAAAAAGTATGTATAGTCAATTTTGAGTGATCTCACTCCTTTCAGATTGTGTATGCTGAATGGGAAGCCTGTACGTGGATCGTATGAGCTACAGAACAACCACTATTATGTTGCTGTAGGGGCCGAGAGGTTCCGGTCTTTGCCATATCATCTGGCTCCAAGCAAGGGAGTAATCCACAATATCACTGATGTGTGAGAAAGAATTAAAGACATGATAATTGCAATGACAGTAATTAACAGCTGTATAATGCTCTTTTGTTGAAGTTTCTTATAGTTAAATTGCCTCCATTAACTCACCTTTTCGCCATTCAAAACCTGTCTGACTACTTAAATATAGTGTAGAATATTTTAAAACATGTTTTTTTTCCTGTTATGGCAAAGCTGAATTTTCAGTAGCCATTTCTCCAGTCTTCAGTGTCGGATGATCCTTCAGAAATTACTCAAATAATTTGATTTGCTGCTTAAGAAACATTTCTTATTATTATCAATGTTGAAAACAGTTGTGATATTTTTTGTAAATTATAGAATGAATAATAAAATGCCAGCTCAGAACTGTAATAACAAACAATATTTTTTATTTTTGGGACAAGTAAATAATGACAGACCTTTTTATGGATGATTTCTTTGTCTTCCTCTTTGTCTCCTTAGGTTCAACAGTGGGATTCATACAGTTCTACAAAAAGAAAAACAAGACAGAACTTTGGTAAGAATACTGAAATAACTACTTCAGTGTGATTACATTAAATAAATATTTAAAGGAGTCATACAAAGCCAATTTTCCACCAGCTTATATGATTCGTTAGGGCCTTAATGGAAAGTTTGTAGTATAATTTGTTTTAAAATTTCCCAAAGGTAGTGTAAAAAACACTAATTTTACCCTGTCAAAAACAGCTCTTTAGCAGTCACTCTGTTCTGTGTACTTCCCCTTTAAATCTTCACGAGCCCCGCCCCTCTTTTCCGAGGCACTCTCAGAGGATAATTTTTTAGCCGTATTCATAGTGAAACTTGATAATTAGCACATTATTAGGAAAGGTGATTTGCAAAGATTATATACTCCCAAGACATTATACTCCCTGCTTCTGTAGGTGGGGCTGGATCACGGGAGTGACCTCTGTCTGTGTGACGCCACACCGACATGCATTTGAGAATGGCTTGATTTCGAAAGGGGCAATTTATTTTTATTACATTAAAACAAAACTACTGGAGAATCTTTATCATTGTAGGGTGGTTGTGTACACACACTCCCAACACACATTTCAATCCAAACAGCTTGTAAAAGTGCATGTAGCACCGGATGACCCCTTTAATGAAAATGCATGGTATCGATTTTGCATATTCAAAGACTAATAGGCTAATTCTTCAGAAGGCAGGGATAAACACAACAGTGTGGAATGTTATTAGTCTTATTTGCTCTGTTCTTGAACTGTGATATGAAGATTAATCATGGCGCAGATGTAACAAAGAAGACAAAGACGTGCGGATCCATAAGCAGGGTTTTATTAACATACATGGTCATACAGGCTGGGTCAGCAGTGGCGGGTTAACAAGGAGGCAGAGCTGATTAATCACAATGGGAGCTAACAAGGGGGCAGAGACTGAACAGGGGAAACACTAAAACAGTGGAGAACACACTTAATAAGAGGCCTTAGATTACAATGCAGAAACACAGACTAGGTAACACACATAACTAGGGATCGGGGTTCTCTGCTGGAGCTCGAGGGCTCTCCTGGCTCACCACATCCCCCCCCCCCCCCTCCAGACGCTTGCAATACAGTCCAGGAGGAAGGTAGACCAGAGAGCCACAATAGAGCCAGTCCAGAGGGCCATGGCAGTGTGGGCAGAACCGAGAACCAGGTCTGAGCAGACGGTACAGATACCCTTCAGCGTGGTGCAGGCGGCAGAGACGCTCTCCAGAGCGGAGCCGGTGGGACAGACACCCTTCCTTAGCTGTACAGACTTCCTTAGATGTAGCGAAGTGAGGGTTCAATGGCCGTGGCAGGGCAGGACAAAGGTTCAATGGTCTCAGCTGACACCTCAGGGGTTGTGCAGCCACCAGCGGTACCTCCAGAGGACCTCCAGAATTGGCCGACACCTCCAGTGGTTCTCGGGAAGACTTGGCAAAATTGTGTGACTTAAAATGGTGACTGCCATGACTGGGAGCACTTAGGAGAGAGGCACAGTCTGGACACCCGTCTCAAATGCCCTGGGAAGGCCCTGGTGTCTTCATGTGGATCACCCACGATTGCGGGGTTCACTGCCATAGCATCCGTTGTGGATAAAAACTGGGGCTTGAGTTCCACTTTGGCTGAAGGCTCGGGTGTGGCTGCCATCTTGTGCAGTAGCTTGGGGTTGGCTTATGCTGTGGCTTTGGCTCTGGGTTGGAGGCTATTTCAGGCAATGGCTCTGGATGGACCCTGGAGACGTTTTGTGACTCTGGCTGATCGGAGCAGATATAACATGGCTCTGAATGGATGAGACGTGGCTCAGGCGAGACATGACTTATAGGGAGATCAGATGGGTTGTGGCATGGCTCTGGACGGTCAGGGGAGACATGCCATGGCTCTGGCAGAGTGGCAGTGGTGTGATGTGAGTCAAGCAGATTCGTGTTGAGGTGATTATCAGAGATGACTGGATCTGACAGGTGAAAATCAACATAATTTTGGCTTGACTTGTGCAATTCTATGACAATTGACTTGAAAAGTGGAAATTTGTGACTAGAGTACTTAAATTTGAGGATCTGCTGTGGATGGACCTAATTCATGAACATCAGTGGTGACTTGACTTGATCTGTGATGATCGACTGTGGTTTGGCTGGGCTTGTGTAGATCAAAGGCAGTTTCACTTGGCACTTGAGGGTCAGCTGTGACTTGACTTGGCTCATCCAATGCAGCTGTGACATGACCGACCACCGGTGTGTCCGCCATTTTGCGTTCGCGCTCCAGCGCATCCGCCTTTTCTGACGCAGACGCAGCGCTAGAGTCGCATTCCTCCGCAACTAAACGCAGAGCCAGCACACAAACGGGAAACGTCAATCAAATCTGCGAGCAAGACACCGATCTTGATTGGCCCCCATCCCTTTCCCCTCAGACCGAAACCAGTTAGTGAGAAAATTTCAATTTGGGCCAGATATAAATTGGCTACTGTTCATTAGTGTTGAAGATCAGATAGTTGAGAAAAATGTTACCATCACAGGATCTCAATGTCTCCAATCAAGCTGTTACGTGGAAGTGTGAGTTGGGAGTGGACACAATCGCCTCATCAATCACTGTCTCTAGAAGTTATTGAGTTCTTCTCACCTCTCCTTTTTCAAACTGTCCCAACGCTTAGAGTTTGTGTTACTTGATCAAGTGAGAGCTGAGCTCCCTCACTGGGGAAGGCGCTGAAACCCTCCCCTGTAGCCACAGAATGAGGATAAATCGTTTCGTGATAGTGGGCATGTTCACCTAGACCTCGCAAATAAGTGATGGAGAAAAAATACACGCTTAGTGGACTGGGACCCGGAGCTCTCCAAAGTAAAGTTTGAGACATCTGGTTATTGTGAATAAGAAAAATGACGGCAAACCGTTTGCCTGTTGATGTTAGAAGGGAAAGCTCCTGTGGTTGTTCCATGTGTGTTGTTCTCTAATTGATTTCTCATGCTTCATCAGCTTCATTGAATGGAGGAAATAATTTGAAGAAAGTGGCCAATTATCTTTGATACAATGAAGATGGAATAGCAATCAAAGTCTCATCAAAGTGTCATTAAATTCCAAGGTGCAGTTTCATAATCTGTTTACATTTACCTGTAATCTGTATTTGTTGAGAGGAGAGCAAACACTTTTAAACAGTCATGTATTTGTTTTCCCTACAGAGAATCTGTAATAGTAATTCAAAGCTTTACGCTACCAGACAAATGTTTTGACAAATTAAGTTAAATCTGTTTCTTGCAATCTTATAATCATAATAATCTTATAATCGTATATATATATACACATACACATTTGTTCTGTTAAACGATTAATCGCATCCAAAATAGTTTTTTTTAATAATATATGTGTGTATACTGTGTATATTTATTATGTCCATATAAATACACACATATACATATATTTATTTAAGAAAAAATGTTGTTTATATATTAAATATATGTACAGATATCTGTAATATATAAATTATATGAATACAAATATATACACGTAATTACATTTTATTTGAAGTATGCTTTTAAATCAATGTGTATATATATATATATATATATATATTTATATAGTTATAGGAATTACATTTACAACATTGACATTTAAACTTCTACACTGTTAAAAAATATTTCTTTTTGTTGCTGTTTTTTTTTTTCTTTTCCTTTTTTCTTTTGAACATTCTATTCACTAAAGTGAATAAACGTTTTTAGCTTTGATAATCACAAGAACTTTCTTAGAACATACTTAAGCGCCCAAATCAGAATGAGTAATTTCTGAAAAGCGTGTAACACTGCAGACTGGAGTAATGTCTAACAACAACTTTCATATTAAAATATATTAGAAACGGTTTGTTTTAACTTGTACTCAATCAAATAAATCCAGCCTTGCTTAAAATGGGAGACTCTTTCTTTCAAAAAAAAAATCACAAACCTTCTAATTGCATCTAAAACATGGAAGAAAAAAAAAGTTTGAAAGCCAATTGTAAATTGCAGTGCACATAAATAATTATGTAATTATTAAATTAAAAATTAATAATTTAATTAATTGGAAAATGTTTAAAAAGTATCTGTAAAAACAAAACAAAAACACAAAAAACATAGCATGTTATGCACTGTATGCTTTCTTTTAGTCCATAGCAGGATATTCCCACCTCGTGCTGTAGCATTATTTCTTCATTTACCACATGAGGGAGACAAAGACTCAGCTATGGCCTCCACAGACCTCCTCTACAAAAACACTTTTCTTTTCTCTGGCTTGCTGCTTACATTCTCCAATGATGTCATTTCATTGTAAACATTTTGATAATGAAACTGAATTAAAGAATTGTTCTTCCCCTAGAAATCAATACAGTACTTTAACCTATATTTTTAGTGTCATGTAAACTGCATGGAGGGACTGGTGCAATATTAGAAATATTAAATATACATTTATTTATTTTTTTGCTCAGGATTTTTTTCATGTGACAGAGCTGGCACTGCTCCGGCAGATGAAAGCAGTAGCACAGCATTTGGTGTTCATTCTCCTACTGGTCTAACAGATGTTGAGTGAGGTGTCAGCAAAATTGACACGGGTGAAAAAGTGCAGCAGCGACAGAGATGATCACACCCTCTTGTACTACAGACCACACGTCCATGACTGTGACACGCAGAGTCAAGTAAAGCTGTTCAGACCCTCTCTGTGGCACTGTAGGGTGTACAGTAGATGTCCCCTCATATCTCCCATGACTAGCTCATGTCAGACCTGCTGCTGTCCCTGTGGTGGCTTGCTGTTTTGGAGAAGCATTGGTTTCTCTAGGGGATTGGTAGAGACACCCATCCAGCTGCTCTCTGTCAGGCCTGTCCTGTGTAGGCAGGGGGAGTGTTTCGCTAATACAGCAGGGGGTCTTCCACGCCTGGCTTCAGAATCATTATCGCATTGCTCTGGATTGAAGCTACCATCCCCCAGCTTTCCATGTTCTTTTATGCTTGAGTTAGTGTAAAGGACACTACAACCTGTTCTTACGCCAAGTGTAGATCTGGTATTAAGATATCACCTGATTCCATCAGAAGTGGTCAGATGAGACAGGTTAAGTTTTCACAGCTACTAACATGCAAAGCTCTTTGTTCTCCGTTTATTCCTGTATTTGGTGTCATACCAAAATCAACCACCTAACAGATGTTAACAGAAGTTATAATGGGCCTTAGATTAGTGATTAGTGGAAAATGTCTTATTTGGCTCCTGAAATGTTCAATGGGGCTTTTTTCCCACAGAAGTTGAACTTTATAAACTGAACTCAGACTTTCTGCCTTGGTTAAATGAGAACTTGTTTCACTTATCCAGACTTATAACTGCCAACATAAAGTCTGGTCCAAATTGCAGCTCATGCTATCTGTAGTAGTCATACATTAGACATGAATTGCCTCTCAAATTCTATTTACTACTGGGGAAACTCAGATTTTAGACTCTGTTTATAGATGTATTTAGAGTCGCTTGTAATCGAATTCATTACACGCATTTTAATACAAAACATGTAAACACTGTATTTGATACAAGAGTTTCTGATTTTAACAGGCTTTTAAATTTAGACATGGTGGAAAAGTGTAGTTTTAATACAGTTACATTTACATTTACAGTTACATACCATTGTAGCAGTTACATTGATTTACTTATTATATTTCCAAATGAGGATAATGACTTTGATGCATATTGTACTGTATGTATTTTCCATTGTGCAAACATCATTTATTTAACCGAAAATCCTAGAATGCAGTGATTTATACACTAGTGTGGTAATGTTTAAATGGCTGTCACCGCATGTGACACAGCATTTTATTCAATATCCATTTGATATTGACTTTAGATTTAGGCTTTAATAAGATTTCCCCTAGAAATAGTCAACAACGAACCTGGTGTCCTCCATAATTCCTATTCTTTCTGACATCAAGGCACTTGAACCCAACAAACTTGTAATGACAACTTGAGAAGTGGTAAAGTAGGAAATTTTAGCACATAAAGGCAGCATTATTCTGGTCAAGATGCCCACTTAGATGGAAAGAGAATCATCAAACCGACGTAAGTGACCAACCAGAGTTTATGTTGCTTTTTCATGGTTTCATTTGAAACAGACACATGATTATACAATAATTGAAAGGTGTAGAAAAACCTGAATGTTTTTCAGTGATTGGATTGGATTATTCTGGCATCACATTCAGCTAAATCCAGTGATTAGTTCTTCCTCATTGTACCACTTTCTAAACGTGCATCCGTTTACGAGCAGACTAGTATGTTGTGTATTGAGACAATACACAATTGGATTGGAACTGCTCATTTTTGACCTGTGTTGCCAGTTTTGTGCAACATGAGTCAAATGGTCAGTGAATAGGCTGTAAATGCTCCACCGGGAGACTTTCTGCAGCTTGGACTAAATTAAAAGTGATCTTGGAACAACTCAGAAACTCACTTATTCTCATTAATATTGTAACACATGAACAACTTTCAATTTGCAGCATTTGTTTGCTAATTTTTCAGATTTTGAATTTGGCGCATTCATCTTAAAAGTGTCGTTTCTACTAACTAACTAACTGAGCTGAATATTCCAGCCAAACTTTTGACCATTCTGTTGTTTCATTTCTCCGTCGCCCACCAACATCTGTTCAAATTCAAAGACATGTCAGGCAGAGTTTGCTTTAAAAAGTGAGAAGAACAAATATTCAGCTATTCCCCAGGCCCCATGTTAGTGGGCTTGCAAACACCATTGCCCGAAGTGTGTACCAGTGGAAGACGGAGATCAGTAAAGTACCCCCAAGCTGCCTCTCTGTGGAGCCAACTAACAGTGGCAAGAGCTGGAGAAAAATGTATTAAGCCTTCTCTTTCCCTCACTGTGCCAGAAATGGCTCACCTTGCTCCCAATGGTAGAGCCGGTATGCACTGACTGCTGGAAGAAAATTACCTTTTGTGGGAGTATTAATTCAGACATGCATCCTGCTGTCAAAGCATCACTCTAAACTCCTCTTCCCACTGTTCTGTCTCTCTCTGGGTCTCTAGTGCCCCAGTCTTCTTTTTTCATCATCAATAACTGTCTGCTGCCTGCTGAAGAATAAGTTATTCCCTCCAAGTCTCTCTTTTAAAGCTTGTTTGGAGTCTCATTGTTTGATCTGGCTTGATAAATAAGACTATTGCAGTTAGAAATTCATGGCTGCCCTGTTTCATCAATAAATGATTAGTTTGCTGTGCTCTCTGGTGATTGATAGGTTGTGCATAGGATGTATTGGAACCAGATGAATTCAATACCGTGCCGGTCGCTGGGGAGCTACAAAGCATATCAGCTCATGAAAAATTGAGGTCAATGGAAAATGTGAAAAAGAGAGTAAAAGAGGAAGAACGAGCAGTGCTCGAAACACAGTTGTTTCTTGTTATCAAAGGATTGTAGACACACTTTTAAGCATCAGATCGAATCAAAGCCATGTATGGTCTTTATTTGAAGATTGCTTTTTCTACTCTCGTAGTTCGCAAAACCAGAAGTGGACAGCGCTGGCTCCGTTTTTTATGCCAGACAGCCCGGGCAGGGCTTGAAAATCCCAGATCTCTTTGCTACGGCGGGTGAGTGTGGCAAGTTGTGATACGATTTTCCTTCTGCTCCCTAGAGCTCTGTTTCCCGCCTCTTCCTTCGGCAGATACAGACGTTTTACATAATTGCTGATAGGCACTGTGGCTGTTGTTTTTGTAGAAGTCTTTCTCCTCTCTTGCTCTCTGTCTTTTTCTTATACCATCTCTGCTGTGTGATTGTGATGCATTTATGATTAAGGGAGTGAGAGAGAGTGGCAAAAAAGAGGGATCTTGTACTCTTGCATGTGTAAGAAGCAATACAGCGAGCGCAGGCGTGTGTGCGCCACAAATTGCTTTGAATTGACAGGCTGTTTTCTAAAGCCCACCTACATTAGGGAAATACGTTCTCATTCTTGGATAGAATGCCGTCCTGTGAGAGGAATATTGAAGCTCAGCATGGATTCAAATGCTGCAGAGGGCTTTAAATCATAGATAAATTCAATCAGGCCATTTTGTTTAAAATGTATGCAAGTGCCTTGTTAGCTATGCCAGGGAAAACAAAATGTTTCCATTTTTTTCTGATAGGTAATCAAAATGTTCATAAGTTATTCATGAGAAATCTCTCTCTCTCATTCTCTCTGATTTTTCTTTATTGGTTCTCTATATTAGGTTCTGTTCTTTCATTCATTCATTGTTCTTTCAACATTCTTACTCTGTTTTGTATAAAGACTTACATCATACCTATTGTTTTCGATACCGTTATTGCGTAATATATTATACATAGTCGTTATGCACCAGTGTTTGAGTTCATATCCTGACTGTATAGTATAATAAAATAACAGTTCTTTTTGCTTTCAGCATCTGACTGGCTGAGAGGAGTGTAAAATTCTAGTGATAATAGAACTACAAAGCTTTATCGCTTGCAGTATTTCTCACTGCCAGTGTCATGGTGGATGCCCAAATCCAGTAATTTTCCAATAATAATCCAATCAATTGATCAATAATACTTTTTTCTGGACTGCAAATCCACTTTGTGTTGTTTTTAAATAAAGATAACATCTGTTTGAAAATTTGCTTTGACATTTTTAGGAGATGTGAGCTCCAGAGTGTCAGCTCTAGATTTATCGGATAGAACGACAAAAATATCACTTTCCTCAGTAGATTTGTAAACTAATTTATAATTGTGATGTGAATATGAGATTGAGCTGAAGAAGGAAAGGTGTATTTGATGCAGGTAATCGCAAACTCACAGTCCATCTCTCTTGTAATGCACATAATAAAGTGAGCTTTTAATATAGGAGTACAAGAAGTTTTCCATTAAACAACTTGACATTCTAACACAAAAGAGGGTTTTCAAAGACACTTCATTGTTGTTTCTTATGTATTTACACACTTGTGCTGTCGAACTGTTGTATAAATGCAATATCACACTCATAACCTTGTATATATAAGTTATGAAATTGATCAAAAGTGACAGTAAAGACATTTATAATGTTGCAAAACATTAATGATTTTAATAAATGTGGTTCTTTTGAACCCTCTGTTGAGTAAGGGTATACTCAAACTAGGCAGTTTGAGTGCATTTGACCACCAAAGCGTGTTTTATTTGACTAGTTTGAGTTCTCCAAAACGTGCCCGGGCGTTTTGGTAAACATAAGACTGGCCACACACTTGAAGGTTTTAAGCCTCCCAAAATGATTGTTGCAAATAATTTTTTGTTCAAAATATCCTCTTTTGTGTGGTGTCAGATATTTAACTGCTCCCGTTTGAGACGGAACTTCTGTAGTTGAAACTTGGTAGCCACAAACATGCCACAAAAGCAGAATACTGAGAAAGAACATTACCCATATATATATATATATTTTTTTTTATATGTTTTCACTGTACAACACCTGTGACAGATCTACGGAGTCGCTCGGATCCATTTGCGTAACTTTATTGACAAGGTTCAGACAGGCAGTGGGTTCGTGTACAGGCAGACAGTTGCAGCAG
>JAUMHP010000072.1:13736444-13755835 GCA_032361065.1 Enteromius trimaculatus | reverse complement strand
ACACTAAGATTCTTTGTGTGTCATTCCATAACAATGAGAAAAAAAGTTAAAAAGTTTTATATATATATATAAATATATTAGAAAAAAAGGAATGCCTTTTTATGAATTAAAAAAGATTCAGTAAGTCAATTATATTCTTGCAAAATGTGTCTACACAAAACTTTACATTTCTTTACAGTTTTTGTAAATCACATTCCCATAAAATACAGCTCATGCAGTTTTGTATTTATTAAATTAATTAATTTAAAAAATATATTTAGAATATTTATTAATTTAATAAATGTATTTAAATGATGTATTCTTTACACTACCATTGTGTTCAGTAGTATTTTTATTTAATTAGAATTTCAGCAAAGATTCATTAAATTTTTCAAAACTTTTACATTGTTTACATAGTTTTGTTCCTATGCATTAAAGAATCCTAAAGATGATCAATTTACACAAAAAATATTAGGCATATGTGTTTTTCACATTGATAATAATAATAATCATAATAAGAAAATTTATACAGTATTACTATTATTTTTGCTATATTATTGATGAATGCAGCTTTGGTGAGCTAATGGCACACACACACCACAAAAAAGAAAATCTAATCAACCCCAAATGGCAATGTATGTGTATTGTGTATTTTTGCTTTTAAAGAAAATGGGATATAATGATTTTTGGTTCCCATCTCTCACAATAATGAGTATTTTCTAACAGGTTTCCTCAGCCGGTGGTCAGACAACAGATCCCAAACTCACTCCAAATCAAAAAGTCAGAGATCAGAGATGTTTGCATGGCCTTGTTAGCCCTTGATAATAAATGTCATAACTACACCATCTGGCAGCAAAAAGCATCGTTCTCCATTGATGGCCATTAATAAGTAGCCATAATATTTGACTAAAAATGTTGTCAGTAATGAAATAATAAGATACCTGACTTTTCAAAACTTAAGATCTAACATGAGTGTGCCTAAAAGTTTTATTATGATGACTGCCAGATGGTACAGGATCATGTCACACACCTTTGGGATATATTCACCACTTATTAGCAGGAGTTCAGACAACCTGTCTCAGAGCATTGTGTAGCTGTCATCTTAAACCTACTTTACAGCTTCACTTTCAGTTAATTAAATGTCTAACCAAAAGTATCAAAACCCAGTTTATGTTCCTTCACCTTGAGCAGAGTCTTTGAAACAAGTAATGTAGACATTTAGAGTTATGCAAGTCCTTAAATTGATCCCAGCTGAAATAAAAGCACCCTGTTCCTTCGGTTAACAGAATCTCCTCTCTTGATTGAAATACCACGAGTCTTGGAACTGCTGGAAACGTACAAGTCTCTCTCTCTGAAAATGCATTTTAGCACTGACATCATGCAGAGCCACTAGAATGGCTTTTTTTTCCAGACTGCCATCCGCTTATTTCTTCTTAATGACTGGAAGAAGGGATAAAAGCCCCTAGTGTATGATAAGATGCCAGGCAGGGAGACGGTGGTGTTGCTGGGGTTTGTGCACTGATTAGATGCTCTGAGGAAATATTCTAAAAATAAAAGAGAACAGATTGGTCTACGGTGATATCATTCTTAGCTTGGCCTGGAAAGGTTTACTGCATCATTCTCAAGTAGACATGAGGTACAGAATGTTAACACCCTTAAAAAATGGTTTCATTTAAATTATATGAATACATTTTAATTATATATATGTACATATTTTTGGATCATTTTATTTTATTGTATTTTTACATGTAATTTAATTTAATTTAATGTAATGTAATTTTATTTTATTTGACTTTACTTCTTGTAGCCTATAGGCTGAAATTGGTACTTGGTATCTTTCATTGAATTGAGTGCCTGACTTAAACTTGACTGGATCAGTAAACAAGTCGTTTTTTAGGCCAGTTAAGAGTTTTAAGGCAAACTGAGCCACCTCGTGGCTTCCAAAGACTTAACATAAAGTGCACAAGCTCTTCAGCTTGTCTAATTTTGTGTTCCACAGAAGAATGAAAAGTCTTGTAGGTTTGGAACGACGTGAGTCTGCGAGAGACTGATTTTGAACTGAACTTTGTTAATTGTTATTAGTGTAGAGTATTTAGCACAGCAGAGGGAGCCAGTGGTATTCAAGCTCACTCTCCTGTTTTGTCTTTCTCACCCTTCCAACATGCTCTGGACCTACATGTATACAAACCTGTATCCTCAGGAAGATGGATGCATGTGTTCCCAGGGCAGATGGCCATGATGCTTTGCTATGCATATGGCTCACAGATTACCACTCCAGCAGGGTGTCAGAACTGATGAGGCAGCACTGGAGCAGAGTGTTGTGCCATTTGCATTTGAGCTTTACTGCTTAGCTGCATGGATGGCCACGCTGCTTCTCATGCTTAATGTCAGAGGCTGAATCCTGAACACAAACATGTGTCGGAGTGCAACCCTCAGGACTGCTTTCAATACAGTTTTTCTGTACTGTAGGAACGGGCATTTGGATGCATCTCACTAATTTGAATGTTAATGCCTTTTAAATTCTAATTATATACCAATTTCAAATTTTTGCTTGAAAATTCTCTATAAAGAGTTAAACTAGCTTTGGAATCATTTTCAGTTATCATTTGGATAAAGTGGAATGCCACTGTCATATTGTTATTGATAATGATCTAACCCTTTCATTGTTTGTAAGTACTGATAGATTTTTGTAAATTGTGATTGTATTTGTATTGTTGATTTTTTTGTTTGTTTGCTTATTATTCTTGTGTTTAATTTGTTTTATTGGTTGTTTTCAGGTTTGTTTTATTATTGTAACTGTTTTTTACTGTATTTTGTGTTGTATTGTTTTCTTTTGTTTTGATTATATTTGATTTTTAGATTTTTTTTGTTTTATTGTTAAGTTTTGTCTGTTTTTTTGTTTTATATGGTTTTGATTCCATTATTTGTTTTATTTTTGTAATTGATTTTTTTCCTATTTTTGTTTGTTTTAAAGTCTGTTTTTATTGTTGTAATTGTATTTGTTGTATGATTAGATTTATTTCTGATTTTAGTTTATTTTTAGGTGTTATCTGTATTTTGATTGTTTTATTTGTTTAGATTTTTTTTGTATTTAGATTAAATTTGTATTGTTGTATTTGTATTTATGTTATGATATTTATTTAGTTATATATATATATATATATATAGTTTTCAAACATTTTTAATTGTCTTTGTTTTGTTGTTTGTCCCAAATTATAGCTTCATAACAAAAGTGTGGAGCTAGTAAAGATGATTATACAAACTGAAAAATATTTTGAAAGTGCTACAAAGCCACGAAAAGGACATACTTTACCTTTAGAGAGTTTAGTACAGACTGATGTCTCTACATGCCCACGTGCTGCCCTTCCTCTGAACATCCTGCCAGAGTAAAATCTGTTTTGCATATAACGATGACCCATGTTATGAAAGATTTATGCCATTTCATTGCAGTAATATAATGTTTTATGAAGGCCATCATTTACCTGCCAGGCATACGGCCCTGTCCCCGAGATCTGTCAGAATCAGGCAAATCGCAGACTAATAAATCTCATCAGACAGCAGCGACGTCAATAATTGCAGTATGTACTTTACTTATGCATATGTAAATCTACTCAGGGTATGTTTTGGTCTGTAAAATCACAGTCTTGGTCGCCCTGTAACATCACCCAATGCCTCAACCTAATCTTGACAAGGGGAAGGACATTGTCTTTTAACTGTCCCTATCACATTTAATGAATGTACTGCCCCAAGGGACGAACACTGTATCTGATGTAAGAGAGTACAATGTTTTGCTCCCAGGTTCACGGGTGTCGGGAAACATCAAAGTCCTCTACGGCTATAGAGCTTAATTTCTGTCTGCGTAATGAGGAGAGTTAGCGAGTGCTCTCGGGTCACTTCAAAGACAGGCTAATAATGGAATAAGTGTAAATCAAAGATGTATTTTAGTCACAGCCTTACAATACGCGGTCACCTGCCAGTTTATGAAGAGGTGTATTATCATCAGATGAAAAGCCCTGTCTATTTGCAATGCATTACGGGGTGAATGAGGGCAGGGGTTATTTTACCCTATTTGCAACAGATTATTTTGTGGCGGGTGGCTTAAATAGCATCAAAATATAGTTGATGGTATGATTAGGATCATACTATACGATGATAAAGTACAAAGTAGCTTTTAGTAAACATAAAGTAAGAAGTGGAAGACTTTCCATGCATTCAGATATGCCTACTTTCATATTATAGGTTAATAACACTATGTGAACTTAATATGAGCAAACTCGTTAGTATTTAAAAAAAAAAACAGTAGACATTCTACGTCCAGCGACATTGTGAAGTGTAAATCTAGTGAAAATAACAGCCCATGAGGCCACTGGAGAGGGTTTGTAAATTGCAGTGGTCACATAACAGTGATAACATGATGGATATATTGCATCTAATACTTCATACTAAATTTTAAATTACCCCTTAATTGATTAATATAATCGGAGTTATGGAAAAAAAAGCTAATAGAGCTCTTCCTAGCTTTATTATAGCAGTGAATGGGGGTCGAGAGTTTGAAGCTCAAAAAAGCACATTAACATGCTTATTAACGACACAGTCTCACTCCAACTTGTCACTTATTGACGCTTGGTCAAGACCCTTTTGCGTCGCTTTTTGAAGCTCAAGGTACCCCTTTTTAGTCGCTTTTCAACGTGAAGGGTCTGTCATTGCTTTCAGTTGTTTTGCATGCATATACAAATTTTACTTTTATTGGGGCACCAAACACACCCCTACCCTTTACCTACCCACCTCTGAACAATATAAACACACACAAATGCAGTCTGGGGTATTTATTGCACAAACTAATCATAAACAATCAGTATTAATACATTACAAACAAGTCGTGTCTGAAGCCATACGAAGTCTTTATGTGAAGAAGACAGTAAAACACAAGGTTTTAATCACTACAAATGACCCCGCTCCGTTAACATGCTGTAATCTCATTCAGAAAACATACTCCCGTTCCGTAGCATGACGCAATCGGTCACGACATACAAAACTGTTTTGACTGTTTATATATCTTTTACTTATGACGATAAAAAAAAAAAAAAAAATCACGTTGGCATATTGACGCTAAGAGTTTCCTATTTAAAACAACAGAGGACCCTTCACGTCGAAAAGTGACTAAAATGGGCACCTTGAGCTTCAAAAAGCGATGCAAAAGGGTTTTGACCAAGTGTCAAAATGTGTCGATTTGGAGTGAGACTGTGGCCTCCTGAAGTGAACTGATGTGTTTGTGCAAGTAAAATATCCATATTCAAAGCGTAATATCTGGCTTCTAACTACGCATGTTCATGAAAAAGTGGCATTGCAGAGGATGTAGGCTTAGCGTAAGCTCCAGCAAGAAGTGATCGCTAACAGATTCTCGCCAGAGCTTGCGCTACACCTACAGTATCCTACAGTACATCCTCTTGTGAGCGAGCATACAACGATTAGCAAAAACTATTGTTCTTACACAAACGAATGGCTTCGCTTCAGCACTCTTTTATTAAACCCGGAGCCATTTGGAGCACTTTTTTTCTGATGAATGGAGGCATTTTTTGACTTCAATATCTTGAAAAATAACTCCTGTTGCATTCATCAGAAAGAGGAAATTCATATACACTCTGAATTGCCTGAGGGTAAACATTTAAGTGCATTTAAGTGCTTTTAGTCTATTTTATCATATAGCTTGAGGCTAAATCTTTGTTGTTTTGCCCAAAACCAAAGTGACGCATAGATTTACAATAAATATACTCTACATAAATATTTAACACTTTATACATAAAATACAGCATATCTTGGCAAATTGACACAATGTTGGTGAACCTGAAACTTTATTTTTGTTAGATTTTAACATCAGGCCAGCATTAGTATTCAGTACAATTTTTTAAAAATACTTGAAGGTTTAAGTGATGATAACCATGTGTTGCAGATTTTGTGGCCTGAAGGCCCATACTTACACAAAACACACTGGCATATCCTATTACTGCTGCTTTGGACCTTTATTTGAATGACCTAAGTGGGTCATTCTTGGTTGTGGGGCAGATAACAGAGAAGACCCTGGTGTTGTCCTTTTGCCTAGAGAGAGAAATCAGACTCATTTGCTGCAGGCTCAGAGGTGGCACTCATTACACCTGAGCTCTCCATGTTTAATTGGCCTCATTAAGTGATTAACTTCACAAATTTACCTTTCCCCTCAAGGGCGCAATGCTGAGCACTCTATCACTGGGCTTCCTGGAGTCACTCCATTAAAATAACCCCCTGTCAGCGTCGAACCCCTTCCGGACCTGTTATAGGAGTTAGGGATAGCGTTTTAGGGCGCAGAGTGTTTCTTTCCAGCAATTTTAATGAGAAATGATTCGTTTGCACGGAGGGAAATGCTTACTCTGGTGCCTGGCTGAAACTAAAGGCTGTTATTATTTCCATGGATGCGATCATTGACTCATCATATTCTGCTACGGTCCCTCTGACAGCCCAATAAAATTGGAGGTAAAGTGGCAATTCAAGTAGTTAACTTGTTAGACAACTCTACAGGCCGCGTTATTGGTTCTCTTCCTCCTCTGAAGACTGTTCGTGTAGCCTTGCACCGAGGCTGCAGGAAGGGAGCAGAGAAGCGGACAAATTGGACCCATCATTTTTCATGCACGCAGTGACATCCCCGTCAGCCAATTTCACTCCAATAGCCTCTCTCAGGGATCATTGATATCTGCATTAGAGACCTTTGTTAAAGGTCTCATCTAAATGCATTGAAAAATGCCTCGCTCTCCTGTGTACTTCCAGCTGAAAAGGCGAGGGGGGTCTGGCTGTGTGTACTCACTGAGATTTGCCGACTTGGCTCTGTCTACATTAAGGTTTGTTTGCAGCCAGACAATGTAGTGTCCCTGAACTCTGGAGAAAACAACGGGAGAAAAACAACTACCGCAGAAGCAAATGGCAGGGTTTCTGGAGGAGCATTTGCACAGCGAATTCTTATTGGAACATATGACAAGTCCTCCATCATGTCTGTGGCACCGGTCCATCAATCTCAGTTTCACTTGAATGTTCACTATTTCGTTGTTAGAAAAAGAAAGAAAAAAACACAGTAAAAGCAAATCTCCAGCTCTCTGCAATAAACTAGGCATTTGGATGGGGAGTAGAATTTTTGGTTTTCAAGGAACAAATTGCTTTGAAGCGAACCGTGACTCTTTCTTTATTGTTAAATCAGTTGTTTGCAATACTCATCACTTGTAAACATGCACCAGAACAAAATGCAACAGATGTAGTTGTCACCTGAGAGCTGGACTGATCATCAACCACAGCTTCAATTTCTACGTTAATCAAAGGTTTTGTTTCAAATATCTCTCAACCTTTTCCCTCCAAGTCACCCCATTGTCCAGAATAATAGCTGAGAGACCAATCATTTTTTAATCTGCATGAGATTTACAAGATAATAATTAAGGGTAGGGATTTATACATTGGCCATGGAGGTATTTAATTAATTTATGTCTTTTCCAGGACTATTCTTATAGGAAGATTTAAATATCCAAGTTTTTAAGAATGAGGAAATTCTTCAAAAAAAAAAGTTTAAAATAAGAAATATCTTATTTATCGGATTTAAATGCAACCAAGGCTCATTGGAAATATGTTCCTCTTCATACATTTTTGCACTGAAAAAAAAATACGTACCTACAGTATACATACGAATCGCTATAGTTTCTAGTTGAAATAAACTCTAGAGGCAGTAAAACTCCCACAACTTTTATTCCTTTTCAAACAAAAGTATGATATACAGGTGCATATTTTTCACGCAATTAGTTAGCAGAATGCCAAGTTATGACTTCAAAACACTTTTAACATCCTGTGCGATTTGAAGACTGATACTTTTGTATGTTGTCGTCACATACACAGCTTTATATTAATGGATCCTGTGTAAAACAGTTTAAATAACATGCTGCATCAGTGAATATGCTTATAAATTACTTTTGAATTTGTTAACACTATCGGGTAGGTTTGGGTTTGGTGTAGGGGATATTTCCAAAATGATAGAGCATTAATCTTCAGTGACTAATACAAACGTGCCATGGTTACGTATTAAACGTGTGTTATAGCGCCACTCTCTGGACATTTCACTTTGACACTGCAGAAAAGTGTGCAGTAAGGTACATAATAACGGGGTTGCAGAAATGCATGTAGAGGTACGTATTTCCAATGAGCCTGGGTTGTTTAAATGCTTGTTTTGCGTTATTTTAATTAATTAAATAGTCTTTAGGCCATCGGTGTAAATGCTTGTAATTACCCTAAACACTCTAAGAAACTAAATTGACAATTCCATAAATTGTTTGCTTCTGTTTATCTGTTGTATTGTATATTTTATTCCTGTGTGCAGTTTTAAGTAAAAATGTTTTCTAAATAACCCTGTGAAAATGTCTCAACCTTTGCCGGATGACAACTGCCAGACCCTGCTGCCATGCACAGACCCATAACTTTAATATGACACCGAACTCTGGAATCACTCTGAATGAAAAATCAGCCCAAGGGGGTCAGTGACGGAAAGAAACAGGGTTTCAGACCGGGTCAAGCAAAGCATACAACACTCCATACAGAAGTACGGGCAAAGCTTTCGTCTATTTTCAACCCATCGTTATTCCTCATAAATTCCAAACTAGCCTCTGACAGCATGACTGATGAGCCTGCCATTGTGAATGTCAAGAGAAATGGTCTCTCAACCTATACCTCGCCGTTTCTCATTGTGTATGAGACTTAAGGTTTATGGAGGAATACTGGCCATTCTGATAAGCATTACTCGCTGGGTACCAAGGGCACCCCGATCTACTGTCAGACAATACAAGCACCAAGGTACAATTCTTCTACCCTTGTTTTATTCTTATCCACTGATTAAAATGTCCAGTAATATCATTCTATTTGATGCTCTAGTTTACAGTGAAAATGGAATTTATATTGAGGTCCAGGTTTATGTCTTTCTTAATAATATGTACAATAAACATATTGGTAGTACTACAGTGCCCACTAATATTGGCACCCTTTGGTAAATCTGAGCAAAGATGGCTGTGAAAATAAATCTGCATTTTTTTATCCTTTTGATCTTTCATTCAAAACATTCACACAATTCACACTAACCTATCATTGAAGTGAAACAATTGAAAATATTGAGAAATTCTTGTGATGAAATAAATGTTTTTCTCCAATACTTGTTGGAGCCTAATTACCATAATTATTGGCACCCCTAGAATATTTTATAAATAAAATATCCCTGAAGCATATTCCCATTCATTTTCACAATTTTGTGCACTCCAGGCTGATTATGGACATGAAATTATCCAGCCATGGTTTCTTGTTTCACAGAAATATATATACGAGGGAAAACAAAGCTCAAATTCCAGTGAGAAAAAACCCCAAAAACAAATAATATATTTATGATGTGCAGCAAAAGATAATTGAGCTTCACCAGTTAGTGAAGTGGCTTTAAGAACAGAGCCAGAGCAGTGAAAATGACCATTTCCACCATCAGGGCAATTATTCAGAATTTCCAATCAATATAAAATGTACGAAGCTGCCTGGAAGAGGATGTGTGTTGAGGAGTAGAGTTTGAGTGGCTAAAGACTCTTCAAGGTACTTGTTAGACCCCAGGAACAATACCTTGTTAGCAGCTAATGGAGATTCAAACAAACTAATAAACAACATGAAAAATGCTGTACTTGATTCTGTGTGAAATTTTCTGTTGATGTACGGCCCATAGAGCCCTTCTGAACTGAAGTTGTGTTTCACTGGGTAACTGTATTGATTTGAACGAACCAAGATCAATGTTCATTGGACAACATGCTCTAAATATGTCATTTTGGTTCCCACCCAGATGTAAGAGCGCTAAAAGAGTATAATAATTGGTATTTGCATTGAAAAACAGCATCTAATTATTCATTTGACAGCTGGCTATCAATCACTTGTCGGCCTGCCTTCTTAATATGATGATTGGGTGAGCTTGCAAATGGGTGGGGCTTTGTTACTATTGAGTGCTCAGAGAGACAAAAAGGTAAGTCTGTAGCAACTTTTCATTTAACATTTAGTTTGTTGTTTCTAATCTTGTTTCATACATATTGCCATTTGTTGTAAATGTGATTATGTTAGACATTTGGGCTGGAATACACTACACTATACAGTTTAGATAAGTCAACATTAGTTGCCAAATCAGTCACAGTGCAGATTTTGGGCAGTCAAGGTATGAGATTTCATGTGTATGATGATCACATACACAACATAAGACTATGATTTTGTCCAGTTGGAGGATATTAAATATGTTTTCATTAGTCATGCATCTCTCAACAACAAAGCACATGTTTTGTTATGTTTGGAATGTGAGTAAAAAGTTTTTACTGTGTAAAAAGTATGATGCCTAGTGTTTTAACATCTTTTCAGATTTCAAGTCATGTGGTGAAGTATGTTGCAGATCTTAATTTTACTAAATTTTATAAATTCACAAGGACTCAAGGTTTGCCTAGCACTAACTAGTTAGACCCTGCTGGTAGAAATGGTAACTACGCCATCTGAACCCAAAAAGCTAGTTTCCAGTTGCGGTATCAATTAAACAGTTTAACAGTCGTTATTTACAACAGAAGGCAGCAGCTGACCAATCAGAATCAAGCACTTCAGAGACCTGTGTAATAAAATGAACTTAGAGTAACCGTATACTGAACTCATTTTTATATATTTAAAGTGCAAGTCTTGCAGGGTTTCCCCATAACTGGCACAGTTTCTTGAAAATACGTCTCCTCTTGCTATGACTTGGGTACCAGATCAAAAGGAATTTGTTAAGGGGAGCAGAATTCAGCAGGGGCAAATGCAAAACATATTCCCCTGTACCTTACACCACAGAGGCTCCCAACGGGCTCCCAGTGGATAATGAGGGCTGAGGCAGGTTTTAGCAACAGCTATTAGCCCACCGATTGCATATTTATGAAAGCTTTATGAAGCATTTAAGCCTCAATTCCACTAGAGCGTTGTGTGCGCAGACTTGACAGCTTCCCTTAGAGATTAGTTTTCAGCTTCACAGCTAGATTGCAGTCTGCACAGATCACTTTTTTTTTTTCTTCGCTGCCTGCTCTCAGAGTCTCGGGCATTAACGGCTGGGTCCCGTACATGATGCGTACATGGATATCGGGCTAGTTGTTCTTGTTTGCTATGCGCTGTGAGAGGAAGGAGGAACGCAGCGGCAGGCGCTGTAGTAAATGTCATGGTTGATGAGGTCAGTAGGCCTGGCATCACTCTCACCATTACGCCAGCCCATGCAAAGCGTTGTCTCATGCTCCCCGCTGCAGTGTGCGCTACATCAGCAATTCAGTATTTAGAGCGCTTCCTGAGTTTGAGGAATATTTCATTCATTTCCTTAGCAATCTTCAGGGATATGCATGTTTATCCTCTAACACCAGCATAGCAAAAGGGAGGAAGTCTGCAGTGTATAAAGACTCTTATTCGAAGTAGATTATGCTGAAAAAAATAGGCATAATAGATTTTGTTTTGTTTACTTTTTTTTACTATTGTAAAGTTCAGCTTTCAGGAGCACATAATGCATTTGGATGCATCAAATGTGTTATGATATACTCTTATGTTTTGGCATCAAACCATAATACAATACGCTTTACCATGATACAGTGCGTTTCAAAAAATATAAATGACATAAATCATAAAATATTGATAATTAAGGCAATAAAGGCAGTTAGCTGTTTTTTTAAACTCATTTTGTTTACCACTTTTTTTACCTGTACATTATAGTTGCCTTGACTGCATTTATTTGATCAAAAATAATTAAAAACAGGAATATTGTGTAATAATATATTTAGATTGCAATATATTTACAATCTAAAATAATGTTTTTTTATTATGTTAAAATGTTTTTAAAAATGATGTATTCCTTTTAAGCTGACTTTTTCAGCAGCCGCTCTTCAATTTCAAATAATCTCTCTAATATGCTGATTTTTTTGTGCTCATTAATTTTTTTCTTTTTGTATCACAATAAAACAGTTTAATATTTATATTATTATACATATTTTATGATTATTTGATTAACAGAAATGTAAAAATAACAGCATTTAATTGTTTTGTAAAATTAAAAAAGATACTTTTGGTCAATTTATACACTGTAGCTGAATTTTACTTAATTTCATTATTTAAATATTACTTCGCTATACTTTATTTCATAAAAAACAAACAAAAAAAAAAAAAACTTGCTGACAACAAACTTTCTAATGATAAAGCGGGTAAAATAATAACATTAATGTAATGTAATAAAATAATGTTTTTTACGTTCTCAACTCAACTGTTCACTCAAAAGTTGACTTTAAGTAAATTTACTTCAAATAAAAAAGACCTTTTCTTTTTAAGTTTTACAAACATCTTGTGTTTTAGTATTATATCATAAACACCTTGATATATACTTTTCCCCAGAACCCAAACAGTGCCTCAAATCATATTTGTTCCTCCAGCTTTGTGCTTCCAGGACTAGAAGTGTGCAAGTGTACTGTCTGTGACCCATTTTCAATTTTCAATGTAACTCTATATAAGTCTTGGGCATTATCCTTTTATGAGCTGTGTAGACGTGATGTTTGAAAGTCAGCACTTGTTGAGCTCAATACCTGTCATATCACAAATAACAGCTATCCTCAGACAAAGCTGCTGTCCATGCCTTTAAACAGCTATTTGAATTTATATTACACCTTGACAGGACCTTCTCGCCATTATACAACGCTGTTTAAGGGCAAACATTTGTGACTTTTGATAGCAGCACATTTGCTTTATGATATATCTAAATCTGTGTACAAATGAAAGGAGAGTTTACCATGAATACTAGGCACTTATTTGACTCCTAAACCAATTTCAAGGCCACATTTTTTTTTTTTTTTTTGCTAAATGAGATTTTAGAGGTGATTTCCACACATTGATTGTGTGACTTGCCTCAAGCATGCATAAAGATGACCTGGAAATGTTTCTTTCAGATATGTTAATGGGTTTCAGTCCCAAACAGGTTGAAAACACTTTCAAAGAGTCACAATCATGCACATTTAAATGCTAAAATGGATTAATTGGACGTCTTCAGAGACCAAAGCCAGAGAAGTCATTGGCGAGTCCGCATGCTCCATCTAAACCCAGGAGAAGGTGAATGCGAGAGAAGCGGCCTGTCAATCAATGTGTATTTCACTCGCATCGGCCCTTAATTTAATCACTGTTTAATCAGGGGCTTTCCCCGGGGGTCTGCTCTGTGAGGCACGGTTACAGAGCTTTTTCCTTCCTGTACGGGTGCAAATATAGCCGACGGACAACTGCAGGCCACTGTCTTCACTATCTCAGCACTATTTAGCTACCTCGGGGCCTCATAAATCTGCTGATAATGTCAAGGGCAAACACATATGCATAGAAGTGATGAAAAGTGTCTGCAGGAAGGCAGTTACTACTTCACCTTGAGTGCTGAGGAAAACTTACCTCCCTCGGCCCGTCCTGACTGTCATCTGGCACATGGATGAACAAAACGCCTGAGCGCTTGGGGATTCTTTGAGAGAGACTATAAGGTTTATTGTGTGACAAACACATTGCGCATCCTGTAGTTGGATTACCAGTTCACTTCAGACCATATATTGTGACTGCGTCTAGGGAATAACTTGAATTTAGCTCTTAAGCTACAGCAATCAATATAAATTTAGCATGGTAATAATCAGGCTCTCTGGGTATAGTTCTGCAGGCCCCCTGAGCCTCTGATACAAGCTGCTGCAGGCAGCCAGTGAAGGAGAACAACTACTGCTGCTCAGCTCTCTCTCGTTCTCTCTCTCTAATTTCATCATTCACGCTCTCGCTCTCTTATGTACTCAATCCCGTCCCATACTGCCACACTTGAAGTCTCACAAAACAAGAAAAACAGATCGCTGCACACCGAGGTCATGTTTAGCATTAGCAGTTAGCATTTCTGTGTGAGAAAAACAGCACATGCTGATTACAGTATGTTTGGAAGCTGTTGGTTTAAGCTGGTCCTGTTCTGGTTTAAGCTGGTCCTTTGCTGATTTAAGATGGTTCTTTGCTGGTTTAAACTGGTCCTTCGCTGGTTTAAGCTGGTTTAAGTTGGTCCATTGCTGGTTTTAGCTGGTTCTTTGCTGATTTAAGCTGGTCCTTTGCTGGTTTAAACTGGCCCTTTGCTGGTTTAAGCTGGTCTATTGCTGGTTTAAGCTGGTTCTTCTCTAGTTTAAGTCGGTCCTTTGCTCCATTGCTGATTTAATTTAAGCTGGTCCTTGGCTGGTTTAAGTTGGTTCTTTGCTGGTTTCAGTTGGTCCTTGGCTGGTTTAAGATGCTCCGTTGCTGATTTAAGCTGGTTTAAGCTGGTTCTTTTCTGGTTTAAGTTTGCCCTTTACTGATTTAAGCTGCTCAATTGCTAATTTAAGCTGGTCGGGTGCTTTTGCTGGTTTATGCTGGTCTTTGCCAGCATGTGACAAGCATAAAGAGCAAAAGGACCAGAATAAACCAGCAATGGACCAGCATAAACCTACTTAAACCAGCATCTCAGCTTCAAAACATACCTAACCAGCATATGCAGTTTTTTTTCAACAGCTTGGGAGGAATGTAAGTCAAAAATGCTGTAGCTACTGATACAGTTAACAAACTGAATAGCCACTTCTGATAGCCACTATAAAAATGCTTTTGTTGAGTGTGATTTTAAAAGATTTGTTTTGAAAAACAATGCAAATTTACTTGTTGATAACACCAGCTTTTAGTTAGCATACTAGCATAAGATTTTTATGTGTTTTCTCTAACAATACTAATAATACATAAGAAACTACAATACATTTTAGGAACCCCTCATAATAGTTTTTTTGTTTTTTATTTCCTGGGTTCAAAGGTGTTCAGCTCTGCTGAGATCTAAATATATCAAGAAGAGGTTTGCAGTAAAAGCAAATCAGTTGTTGTCTACAAGAAATGTTAAAATATGTCACGACTGCTTAATTTGTGTGTGTTTGTCAAAGCTCAGTGTGAAGACATTGTTTGTGTTATGCACAATCCCTAGCACAAGAACAGAGCCATAATGCAATTGACATCCCGCTGTTCCTGACATTAATAAAGATGGAACATGTACAGGAAATTAAACTCTCACTTTCCTATCGTAATGAGATGGTATCCATCACCCAACTGTTTTCCTCACAATCAGATAAAATGATCAAATTGGAGCTGGGTCAGCCCACACATGTTGCCAGGATCAGTATCCAGCCACATTACTCTTTAAAAACGAATGAGAAACAGAATGAAATTGAATTCAAAACCATAAATGGGATTCATCACGGCTTTAAGCATGACTTGATGTTTTAGATGCAGCTACGGTCACTTTCTGCTTGATTGTTTCAGCCAATCAAAAGCTCTCTTAATAGCCCCAGAAAATGGCCTTGACGTGTATTCAGGACATTGATGAGAAGATTTAGACAAAGATTTAGTGAGACAAGGACTAGAGGGCATTCATATTCCATTCATTGATGCACTGAAAGAGTAAATGATTGACAACATCTTTAATTTAGGAATTGCTACAGTACATAAAACGCACAAGCAGCCACTAGAGGGGGTTGGCTGCACATTTCACTTTAAAACGACGCACTAGTTTAGTACCAAGTTACCACAGACAAGGAAAAAGCACCAGGAAAATGTCATTTTCTTGATCATCTGGTTCCTCTGTGAGAGACTAATTATGACTCGATCAGATTAGTGAAATTAAAAAGACGTTACACACGCTGCAGGCACTGACCGTAATAAGCAACAAGGACCCTGATCAAAGGTTTCCTTCATGTGGCTATAGCCAGGTTGCACTCAAAACAAGTGCTCTGTAGCCTTGTTGAATAAATGACCAGACAGGCTAATCAGAATTCAGCTGAAATAGGAATTTAGCGGAGAGTAATTCAAGGCAGATTTAAGCATATCCGTCTGGATCCCTGTGCTTCCACTTCACTGTAATTGATGGGGAAATGTTAATTATGTTCCTATATAATAGCAAGACCTTGAAAATGAAGTCGTCTTAAAATCTCACACGAGCTATGTTCTCTCTGGGAGTATCAGAAGGGCTTTTACCTCATATTTCCCTCTAGTTCAGTGGTTTCTTGGGAGAACGTGGCCACACAAAACTCACAGCACGTCCGTGAACTTGGCTGTCGGGCTGCAGACTTCATGTTTTGGCTATCCTCTGAGCGCTTCTTACCAATTCCCAGGCTTGAGCTCGGTGACGGGAGCTCACAGACGCTGTCTAATCGAGAGGCAATGACAAACAGCCAGATGGATAAAGCTACAGATTCAAAGAATGACTGAACACTGTGGGCTTGTGAGCGTGAGTGTTGTTTTAAATGAGTCCCTTATGAGTTAATCACATAATCTCACTGGCTTTTTATGTTTGGATAGGAACATATCCATACATGTTTGTGTCAGTAAATGAATATGCATGTTTTTAAATGAATGTACACACGTCTATTCAAAGAATTTGTATTTTGTAGCAAGTAAGACGTTTTGGGTAAGGCATACTTTTCAATCAGAAAATTCTGTATAGTGTACATTTGGTAAGGAAAAAAGTTATTTTTGTTTATTATTATTTTTTTATTTAGTTGTTTTTGTCTTAATTGTCTTTTAAAATTAATTTTAAAAGTCATTTAAAATAAATATTTCACCAAAAATTCTATTTCTATTTTTATTATATTTTGAATAATATCCTGGTAACTTCAAAATGATGAAAAGAAAACTAGTGCTATCAAACAATTATTAACGATTAATTGCTTTCAAAATATGTTTTTGTTTACATTATATGGGCTATATGTGTGAACTTTGGATATTTATTAATGTGTATATATAAACACACAAACATACAGTATATATTTTGAAAATATTTACATGTTCATACATTTATATATTTATATTCTTATATTTTATGTTATAATATAAAAATATATTTAATATATAAGCATATTTGTCTTAAATATATACATTCATGTGTTTGCATTTTTATACATACATAATAAATATACACAGTACACAAACATAAGTCATTTGTATTAAAACATCTTTATGTAAGTCTATACACACAATATGAAAACCATATGATAGTTGGCTGTAAGGAACAGAGCAAAATCAGATTTTTGCCTGAACTATCCATCTACATGGTCTTACAGTGTGACAAATGCCTTTTTTAAAACTACAAATATTTCATGTCTCTCAATTAAAATAAGGCCATGCGTCATAATTACAAAAGAATCAGTTTCAGATGTAGTACAGCGTGTCACACCACATGATGTGTCAGCTTTCCAAAAGCATTTCACATCAACTACCCATCTTTCAAAATCCAGCTATGATTGTAAGATGCCTAATAGTATAAGAATCTCCAAATGTCTCCAATTGAGCTCTTTCTGTACATCAAAAGAAAGCAATTGACCACTAAGACGTTCTCTTTTTTCCTTTTCAAGATATCATTTATACCACTTCAGAAGTTTGAGTTTAAGCTTGGGTGATTTTCAAAGCTTCTAGTAGAAAATGAGCGTGAAACTTCAGGTTCAGATCTATTTCAAAAAACATTACCCTGCCAAACAGCTCACTAACAGTTCTCCATTTCATAGCCATATTGTGTTTGTCCACATGTCAGTCGTGGAGAAGCTGTCATTGCATCAGCCAATCAAGTGAAAGTAAGATTACTGTTGCAGACCGCAGCGATGGGTGACATGATGATTATTAGGCCCTGAAGCCTGCAAGATATGGTTTGTCCCCCCTTTTTTTTAACGATATCCCTATTGCAATCTGAGGTCTGAGTGCACACTGCTTTGATATGCTCGGCTGCTCAGAGAATTTAGTGTTGCTTTTTTCTCTCTCTTAATATCCCACTGAGGAGAGACAGGTGTCTGGTTTCTATTCCCTTCACACACGTTCAACGAAATGCAGATTGCCAGTGGAGATCACAGTCTGACTGAAATGATAGTGGTTTTGGAAATGCCTGTATGAGCTTTAGAGATACGTTTAAAGCAAAATGGATACAACAGACAGGAATGATTGCTGTAATGATAGTCTCCTACCCAGGCATTTTTCATAACTGGAAACTTGGAAGAGGGCCTGATTTGAAAGGAGGGTGAACGGCAGTCTATTGGCCGAGCGCATGCGAAGTCCTGTACAATTTGCGAAAATGTTTGGCTCTAAATCACTCCTTGTGTTCTTTAGTGGTTTAAAGTAATCGAGTTCGCCACAAGAGCCGGCCACTGAATGATAACGTTTGGTATGAATTGAAGCGTTGCGATTGGGAGATTTCAAATGCTGTTTTCACAACACTCACATTTAGTGAATAGCTAACGCATGCAATTTCATGAAAATTAAAATTAGCATCCATGAAGCAGGTATTGCATTACTGCAAGTGGCGATTAAACATAAACGCTTTGATTTATTTTTATTGTATCTCATACAATGCAGGGTGACCTGTATAATTCACAGCGACTTGTTACCCTTTGATATATTTTTAAAGCTAGACGGGAGGTTATAGCCGTTCTTCATTATGACTACGTGCAAGTGTATTTATGAGCTGAGATTTACACAAATAGCACATTTCTTTAGGAAGTAGCCATATCATTTCTTTAATGAGAATGGCACAAAGGAATCTGTCTTGTAAAATGGCATGCTTTTAACAGCAAAGTGAAGCCACGGATGCTGAAAAACACGGTGGAGAGATAATTATGCGGCCCTATATGTTAAATCACATCATCAACCCCAACCCACATACTCTATATCTTTTTTATTTAGTGTAGAATTTATCATAAAACACTCCAATTAACTGAGGAGGTGAAGCTTTAAAGCAACCGCTCTCAACCAACCTTCAAGGAAAATGCAGAACTACTTAATATTATTTAAATTAATAGCAAATATTGATATTAATTTAATAATTAAGAAATAAAATGATTTAAAATACATAAAAAAAAAATAAAATAAAAAAAAAAAAAAATATATATATATATATATATATAGTTTATTTGTAAATACAGATTTTCCAAAATCATGTTTTTTTTAATAATTTATTTTTGGTGCTTTTTTATTGTGTTTTATTGTGTTGGTTGGCTATTTTTTTATCTAATAAAAATAACCCAACTGCAATTTCATTGAGATTAATTGCTATGAACAATGAAAAAACATGATTTTTGAAAATTGTTAAAAATAATGCACTCTTTTCACTATATATACAAATATATATATGTATATATGCTGCTACTACCTGATATCATGAATTTGCATAAATTTTGTGTCATATGCACGCGAAAACGTATTATAAGCACCCCAAACACACTCAAAAAAATGATTCTAGCTGTTTGCTCAGTATACTTGAATAAAATAAGCTAAACCAACACAAATCTTTAGTTTTTACACAGTTG
>JAUMHP010000072.1:13723812-13734770 GCA_032361065.1 Enteromius trimaculatus | reverse complement strand
GACAACAGAAACCATTAAATATATCAGTGAAAACAGTTATATTGAGAATAAAGGTGCATTGAATAACATTATGTGACTACAGAGAAGCAATAATATGACGCGCTGACGTAATGAATATGCAAATTGATATATGAAGTCATCTAGCAATCTAAAGGGGGTTTTAAATCGAATGTGTGGAAGGTTTAATAATTTTTTGTTATTAAAATTCAGTTCAGTGTTCATGTAAACTGTTTAATAAACACTTCTAGCACTTTTTTTGAGTCTCTTAATTAGTTTTGTTTTTTATGTAAATGATTCAATAAATACCGTACCGTGCCATTCATACCAAGCTATTACCGTACCGTGAAATTTTGATACCGTTACATCCCTATTATATATATATATATATATATATATATAAAATCAAACCCTGAATGAATAAATGATATGAATCAAAAGTTGCTATAAATAAGCATATTTATAATATTTTAACATCTGACTTTATTTTTGCATACAAAATGATTTTTTTCCATTATAAATAGTTTGTTTTCATAACGTACTAGAGCTGTTGTATTTTAGAGAGTTATAATGTTAGCTTCCCCACAAATATTAGCTACATCCGCTATCATGCTCAGCAAACAGCACAGTGCATTATTTATACTCAAGCTTGCAGTATCAACACTTTTATTTAAATCATGCACCGTGGCCTCAAATCCGCTTGTCCTTTCTGACAAATGATTTCCTCTTTGACATTTACACCGAGACAATTCATTTTTAGCGTTACAATTTACATGCAATATACGCATCGGAATAGCCAAGACCCATCACGTCACATATGGCTTTTGTTCGCAAGTGTCAAGCAAACAAGGGAAATGTTACCGAAGGCATCCCACTCCGCTCCAGCTAATCAAAGCCACTCAAAAGTTGTACGGCACCAGATCTGTCTGTGAAACCTGACATTTCTTGGTAAAGAAACACATTTAATATCGCCCTGTCTTCTGTGCGTGCTGTGTAAAGTTTAATGAGCACCTTTTGTGGCAAGACATGAATAATGTATACATTACCCCACTTTAAAGCATACATGCCGCATGCGTCTTGAGAAAGGACAGGAGGCACAGTGATGGACTGGTGAAATTAAAAGCCTGAGGGGGGAGGAGAAAAGTTAAAGGCTGCACATTACGGTCGATTGTGTCACCACGTCGCTTCCAATATAAGTGGGAAGATGGAAAAGATGCCCACCCACCCCCCTCCAGCCAAGTCAATCCTCACCAAAGATGTTCGTTTATGGGCAAAACGAATGCACTGAAGGGTGAAGCCACAGCAGAGATATAGAGTTTCCCAAGGCATGAAATACTTCCAAAAGCTTCTGTCTGGGCAAATGTTCCCAAAATGAACTGATTACTATTAAAGGAATGGTCAATTTAAAGCTTTCACTCATACCATGTCCACACTAATATGTTTTTGGTCGAAGTATGCTTATGTTTGCCTTGAAAAACCTTCACCACGCACCTTTTAAGCACTATATAAACATAAATTGGATTAAAACATTTACTACTGGATATGTGCAAACCCTTTAAAACTATTCAAAGTGTTTCCAAAATCAAAATGCAAACAATACCAACATCAAGAACAACACATCTAATAATTGTAATATATTTACATCTCTAACAATTATTAGATGTGTTGTCTTGATGTCTGTCCTTTTTTGTATGCAAAATTCAATTATTTTTTTCAAACTTTCCACATAGATGTTTTTTTTTTTCTTACTATGCTTCAGGTTAAATAGGTTCATAATGACCACAGCGGCTGTGTGCTTCAAAGTTTGATTAAACGTAAGCTTTTCTTGAAAATGGTTGTTTTAGTTCACCACTAGTCTCTTAAAATATAATATTTATTATTATTACTATATATTATTGCTTTTATTTGTTTATTTATTAGACTTGTTTGTCTTTGACCCCATGCTTTATTTATTTTTTTGTATTGTCCAGTTATATATCAACCTGAACCCTGTGTATTGTGGGAAACAGGCTCTCATGAGATGGTATATTTATGAAAGACTCCACATATCAATCACAAAAAAAAAGTCTATAAATGTCAGTACAAAATGGCCCTGGATTGAACACTGCATAGTCTTTTGATACACCGGCTAGCTGTTTGAGAACTGCCCTGTGGGTAAATCATACATGTTTTCTTTTCTGAGGAGTGATTCAAATATTAATAATGCATCGTTTAACCCCTCGTGCAAAGGGATATGAAAGGTTTGGCTGGCAGGTAAAGCAGAGAAGAGCCAACAGAGGCAGAGAGGACTGGAAAACACGCTAACACGCGCTAGAGGAAATAATCTGTCATTACAGAGAGCGTTGTGCTCGGCCCCCTCTACCCAGAGATCCCTTCCTACTCATAAATACATCATTACAGCAGCACCGATGAGTTCAGGTTTCCTCAGCTGTCAGAAATGACCTGGATTCTGCATCACTGTTTGACCCAAATCCAGCAGTCACAAATGCTAAGCAGGACTTACATAACCACCGTCATTATTGCTAGCATGGCATAATGCTGAAAATGGTATCAAGCTACCAATAATGAAGGAAGACGACTTAAGAAAAAAGGATGCCTTTTGCATCCTAATATTAAGTTTCCTAAGACTACATAGGCAGCAGCATATGTAAGTTTTGTGAGATTTTACATGCTAGACAAAAAAAGTGCCTCATTCTGTTTTTGTGTCATAAGCATTTCAAAAACCTGATTTCTTCCACTTTTTCAGTTCTTTCACTTTTTTTGTTTTGTTTTACAATCTTTTACAATTGAATTCAACTCTGCATGGCATGAAGACTCAAGCTGCATTTTATTGATAAATCCAGTCTTCACTCTTTGTAGTTTTTAATATTAATTATTTAGACTAAAGTTTGCAAAACTCTACAGTTTACTAGCCTAAAGGACTCTTCACAGCAAGAATGATAACTGTAATAATAACTAACTCTGATCGATGTAGTTCTGTGACTAAATAACTCTACACCACAGCTATAACAACACACAGCAACAATACTGTTAGAGTAACTTTCAAACTGATTCATTTTCTTCCTAGTGATAGTGATAATAATACATTGACAGCTAATCAGTCCACCCACTTTAAAGAGCTTAAGCATTTAAAGTGGCAGATGAAAAAACGGTTACCTTACAATAAACACAACATTATCATTCATTGGTGTAGACTAGTGCTGGGCGAAATGGAAAAATCATATATCACGATATGGAATATTTTATATCACTATAATGATATATATCACGATATACCACAATAAAGTACGCTTTTTTTATCCATATCATAGTTATTTAAATAGTATTATTAAAATAAATTTGTAATAGCCTATTTATTGCAATATTTTCTTTAGTAATTGATAAAATTAGGTTAGAAACGATAGAAGGGAAATAGGACAATAAACACTTTTCTATCGTCCCTGCGATATATATCGTTATATCACCCAGCTAGTACAAATGTGCCTTATCACTGATAAAGTGATTTAACATTCAAATTAAATTGCACTGATGCCATAAAAAGATTTGCCTACTGAAATTTTCTGCATGCGTTTACATAGGACATTGTTATTTGGTATTTTATATTTCTGATACCTATTATTCTATCTCTCTTGTTTGTCTCGACCCAATGCCTACTTACTCGGTTAAAGCCTGTTTACTGTCACTGTCCTCATTATTCACTAAAATTATTCATTCTTCCCTACCGGGTATGTACCGTCCTCTATGAAAACCGCTGCCATTACTCCCATTCTTAAAAAAATAGAGGCTAAACCATTACATTTTGAAAACTATAGACCGGTTTCTAACTTGCCATTCATTACCAAAATATTGGAAAAGTGTGTCAAAGCTCAAATTCATGAACACCTTTCCAAGAATGCATTATATGAACATGTCCAATCTGGATTTCGTTCTCATCATAGTACAGGGACGGCCTTGGTTAAAATATCTAATGACTTGTTATTAGCAACTGTTTCTGGTCTTCTGACTATACTAGTCCTACTCATAGTGCTGCATTTGACACTATCTCGCACAAGATACTTTTGGACAGGCTAGCACCTATAGTCACAGGCACCCCCCTGTCCTGGTTTAGATCATACCTCAACGGTCGTAATCAATATGTCCAAATAAATTTTTTTAAATCAAGATCACTTATAGTTACTTCTAGAGTTCCTCAGGCATCTGTTTTAATTTCCATTGCTATGCTGATGACACCCAGTTATATTTATCTTCTAAACCTTCTAGTTCTTCTCCTCTACCTGTCTTGAATGAATGTTTATCTGAAGTTAAAGCTTGGCTCTCGGGTAATTTCCTTAAACTAAATAGTGACAAAACCAAAGTTTTATTAGTAGTAACTAAATCAACTTTTGCTAAATCTGATTGTCCTTCTGTAGTCATTGACAATACTGAAGTTTATCCATCTCAACAGGTCAGGAGTCTGGGTGTTATTTTGGACAGCACGCTCTCCTTTGAAGCACATGCAAATAACATTACACACGCCGCATATTTTCATTTGCGTAATATTAGCCGCCTTCGTCCTTCTCTCACTAAGAGCAGTACAGCAATTGTAATTCATGCACTGGTTCTTATTAAACTTCTCCGTAAACTTCAACTGGTCCAAAACTCAGCGGCTTGTGTCTTGTCTAGGACTCCTGTACGTGAGCACATCACTCCAATTCTACAGGAATTACACTGGCTTACAGTTAACTACCGTATTGATTTTAAAATTCTGCTTCTCACATTTAAGGCTCTACAAAGTTTGGCTCCTCCGTATCTCACTGATCTTTTAAACATTTATACTCCTTCTCGTTCTCTGAGATCGACTCACTCCATTTCTCTGGTGCCGTTGCGTACAATGGGAGCGAGAACTTTTAGTTTTGTGGTGCCTCGGTTGTGGAATTGGGCCCCCCCCCCACATACAGACTTGTGACAGTCTTCAAATTTTTTTAATCCTTTCTAAAACGTATCTTTTCACTTACGGCTTACTTGTGACTTGCAGCTTTCCTTTTATTTTGATGTGTGATGGATGTAATTATGCTGTAAATTTTATAATGTCATTTTTATATTGTTATTGGTTGTTTGCTGTAAGGTGTCCTTGGGTGTTCAGAAAGTGCCTTTAAATAAAATGCATTATTATTATTATTATTATTATTACAACTTTGGTGTTGGCTTTTTTCATTTAATTGTAGCAGTTGCAGCAGTGCTTCCTCTGGGGATAATGATTATACCAAAGTTTGATTAATATTGTTTATGTAAATTGTCATGCTAAAGAGTTTGTCTATGTTTTTACAACATGCCATTTGGCCCAACCATAAGGACTGACTGTCCAGAGCAGAACACATGTAAGGCTGTCTTACTGTGGTTAGCCATACTGTCCATGTCAATTATGAACAACATGAACGCTGAGAAAGAGTTAACAAGACTCAGCAAATGTCTTGGCTAATTAATGTGCATAATTGGTATCTCTTCGCTTCATGGGCTCTGAGAAGAGATGACTGTTGCTATACTGGCCTACCTGATCAGTGAAGATATAAAGTGTCATGTTTTTAAAATGCATAATGGTCATTGGAACAAAATTGGATTCATTGTTGTAGCAGTTGACCAGTTATGCTGATGCCAATTACTGTGAAATAAGTGGTTATATACAGTATGTAATTAAAGCATATGTATGTATTAGGTGGCATTAAGTACTGTGTACTTTCATTTAAAGTAATAATATGGTACAATGAACTTATTGTGTACATACTGTACATGTTTTTACATTGTACTTATATTTTTAAAAATACCTATATCAGATCTTCTGTGATTACATTTATATTTACACTATTGCATCCTTAAACCTACCCATACCACCAAACCTGGTCATAACCTTACCTGTATTTCCGCAGAAGGAAGTGTTTTATGGTAAAATATGAACACCATAAGTACAGTACATTGTACTTATTTTTTGAATAAAATACATACTGTAGTAGTTAAGGCCCCTAATATAAAGTTTGACCCTAACTAATTATGAGCAGTAGGGGTGTGACGAGACACTTATCCCGTTAAGAGACGAGACGAGACTTTTAGACTTTTTAAAATAAATCCACAATGATAAATTATATTGGGAAAAATAGTAATTATTCAGCAAAAACATTCCAAAGAAATGGAGGTCAATTTTGTAATTAACTTATTATCAACTTATGAAATTAAAGTATTTTAAAGAATTACATGCAGTAATAAATGACATGTGGCTGACAGGCAAATAATTAACAATAAATATGGGCCAAACACCTATGCAAACACCGCGCCAGCTTAAAGGCCAAAGTATTCTTCGGCCATTTGCTTTGCGTCATTTTCCTTATCAGGAGAGCCCGTGGACAGCTGCACACCCTGTCCGCGTACAGGCAATTTTTTGTGACTGCACGGACTGTCCGCACAGTGAATGCGCGAGAAGAATGCTGAAAGAGCGCAAGTCAATTGGTGGCATTGCGCATGCATCGAGCTCGTCCGTCCACACTAATCCGCGATTGAGTATACTTTGAAAGCTGTGTGGATGCGGCTGTGCGCGAGACGGAGCGAAACGCGGAAAGTGAAGTACACCCGGGCCTTAAGACAGCTCACACTGGACTAGATAAAGCGACCATTGACAACCATTTTGAATTTGTGTCAGCACTTCATAAATATAACGCGCCACCAGTTTTCCGTCAGAGATTTGTTGCACCACATCATACCACTATCGCAAGGATATCGCCAAGTTCTCGAGACCAGTCACAAGATCACACCCCTAATAAGCAGCAAATTGGAGTTTATTGAGGCAGCTAATAGTATGTTATGTCATAATTGACCGAAATACACTTGGCTTTAATGTGACTTAGTGTCAATAATTAGGAGATGTAATAGGAAAAACACACTATATAATTAGAATTTTAGGTTCAGTTTGTTTATTCAGCAAAGATGCACTCAATTCTTTAAGCAGTTTAATAATAAATGTTACTTTAGCACCAGATCGGCATATATTAATTTCTGAAAGATAGAAAGTAATGGCTGCTGGAAATTCTGCTTTAACATCTGACATCACAGCAATAAATTATATTTTTAAATAATAAAACAGAAGTGAACATTTTACATTGGAATAATATTTTATTTTATGTTTCTCTGCAGTTTCTCATTTACGTCCTTATTTCCAACATTGCCCAGTGATAATCTGTTGATTTGTTGTTTTAAGTAGTTTAATTTCTCTTATCTGTCATTGTTTAAATGAATCTCCACAGCTTTTGTTCCGATCATGGTTCAAACTTGTATGACTTGCAATATTCAGTGTTTTACAGCAGCAAAATGCTGACCGGGCCCGAAAGTGCTGAAGGAAGAGAAATAACAGAGCGTTGTGCTCAGGAGTGAGGATGTGTTAGATAGCATTATCTAATTAGCTTCAACTAATTATAACAAATATAAGCCAGACACAGTCCCTAGGCAAAGTACCCTTAAGTGTGCATTTGCTCTCTCACATACTATCTGTGCCTCTCGCCTCATAATGTTGGATTCTTCTCTTCCCTCCTCCTCCTCCTCCTCCTCCTCCTCTTGTCTCAGTGCATAAACAGTGCCTGCAGTCAGAATATTCTCTGATCAAAGGGACAAATCTATCCAGGAGCAATCAGGTTGCTGAGCTAGCCGGGGCTGCTGACAACTCTCTAGCTCTTTGATCAGAAATACATCATCTTCAGTGGGTTGGCTGGCTTTGTCTGGGGCCAGGAAATAGGAGAAGTGATAGCTCCCACTTGCTTCTCTCCCTTTCTTGCTGCTCCCCTTGTCAGCCAAGATGAAAGCTACCCCAATTACAAGTGAAAATACCCCCCTTCCAACCCCTTGTAAAAGCTGCTTTTTTAGCTTCTCGGGAGGCAGCTATATTCCTACGTTATCACTGATATCACCATAAAGTGGCAATATGAAATGCAGAGATGAAAATCACCCAGTGTTTTTGCCTTCTTGCACCAAATTCCGTTGTACTCCCGAGCGATATTGTTTGCCAAAGCAATTGCAGTAGAGATAAACCTCACGTTACTGGTTTTGGTAGGCGAGGAGAACCTCTTCCCGAAATATTTCTGTTGTGTTATTCCGACAGCCTTCCGACACAATCAGTTTTTCTTTAATCAGCAGAGTTAGAGAGCGTGGCGTGTATGTTTAAAAGCATGTTTCACTGAATGTCGCTGTTCTGATCTGTCACTCAGAGCACACATCTGGGACGGCGCGCCATGACCTGAATCCCAAATCGCACACCTGATGAGATGAAAATGCAGAGTTGTGCTTTGCACACAGCGAGAGCACCGAATTCACTGAGCTTGTTCACCTGGTGTGACCTCAAAGGGAAATCTCAGATTCTTTTTGGCGCGCAGCGGTGCAAATCCCAAACCAAAATGTCTTGAAGAGTTTGGAAGCCTTACATGTAGTTCTCTAGGATATTAGATTGTTTTTCTTATTCATTAGGAGACATGGAAATTTAATGATTTCTATTAAAATGCATTTTTCATTTATTATGGTATACACTGTACTGTTTAAAAGTGTGTTGTTGAGAAGCATTTATTTGATGGAAAATACATTTAAAATTGCATGTTGAAATTTGACAAACTGTAAACACACAAATGTTTTTGTTTTTGTTTTGTTTTTTATGGGGCGTAATGGTTTTTATACTGTACCCCAACCCTACACCTAACCCTATACCTTACAGGAAACTTACTGCATTTTTAGATTTTAGATTTAAACGCTATAGGAGCATTAAATAGTTAATAAAGAAACTATATTCTGATAATGGCGTTAGCATTAGCCGTGCTTATGCTAACAATTAACTAAGCAAATTCCTCCTTTTGACATAAAACTTCGATGACACCGCTTGCAGATGGGTTTTTGGTGATCAATGATGTTGCCCTTGTCATCAGCCTCAAAAACAAAATACTTCCACACGTGGCTCTTTCCTCCTTTTTGTTCAACGAGTAGATTCAGAGCCGCCTCATCAGTAACACCGCCGGTCGCCATCTCTCTGTGCTTTTATGAAGAAGTAGCGCTTTCGCTTCTGTGCTTGGTTGACTGTGTGCTCGGTACCACCGGTACTTTAGAAAACCTGGTACCGTAACATTTTAAATTATTTAGTACCGTCTTGGTACCGAAGTAACGTGTTTTTTGACAACACTAGCACACACACATTAAGATACACGCAGATAGTTAAGTTTTTCCTTTTCAGTTATTCACATTCAGAGATCATTTAATATTATGCTGATGGTGTTTAAGAAACATTTGTTATTATTTTGTGTTGTGGAGATACAGTTTTTTTTTCAAAAAAAAAACATTTATTTGAAATATAAATCTTTTGTTACATTATAAATGCCTTTTACTGTCAATTTAATGTATCTTTACTGAATAAAAATATTCATTTTTTTAATAAAATCCAAAATCTTAGAATTTTAGTGCTGCACATATTGCTGTATTATTTAAAAATATCTTTCATGCAAATAGCCATGGCATGATGACAAAATTAATTGCTAATAATGCAAATAAAATTTATTTTATACAGATTTTTATTATTTTTTTTAGGTAATTTGGCTTTGCCTTTTTAGATACAAATGTAACTGCCTCTTTAAGGATTTCATAAGCCATGTGATGCTAGATGCTCATTTTCTTAGTACGGTTGAACCTTGGTGCTCATTCGGGTAATGCAGGTTTGAGCCCTGCCCGCAACAAAACATTGTCTGACTCTCCCCACCATATGTCCAATAAAGCAAAAGTGCAAACCTTAAAAAACAAAACAAACAAACAAAAAAAACATATTCCATTACTGTAGTGTGTGTGTGTAGTAGCAGTGTGTGCATTTAACAATCTGTCTCTCAATGGAGAAATGAATGTCCAACAAAAAAGAGAGCCACACAGTGTCACTAAAGTATTGCCTTTGGTATCTCAAGCATATTTTATTGCCTCTGTGAAGTAGTCCACCTTGTCAGTCAGCAACACAACTGCAGCAATTACGTTCTCGTCAAGTGTCACCTGTCTGTACCCCTGTGGGCAGAGTTCTGTGGAGCAGTCAGCCATTTAGATGCTCCAAATGGTTGTTTAGTGCATAGAGAGCTTACAGCATGGAAGAGTGAGCAAGAAAAGACAAAGTGTGCTGCCAGGTTCTCTGTGTGTGTGTGCTGAGAAATGGGATTTATTTTTTCAAATTCAGATTGGCAGTCTAGTAATTGTGCCCAAACAAAGTAGGTATTAACCAAAACAGAGAACCAGAAGTGCTGTGAGTGTGTTTAGATGTATTTGTTAAATTAAAAGTCTTTTTGTTCTGGGTGGTTGCTAGGCCATTTCTAAATGGTTGCTAAGTGGTTACTTGCTGGACTAGTTCAAAAGAAAACGGTCTCTGACATTCTGATCTCTCTGATATGGCTCAGATCCCTCCTTTAGCGTAATTTGCGATTATTTTTCACATTCTTTACTGTCTGCCAGGTGAAAATTGTAAGTCTGATTACTTTGAAAAGTTTAATAGGATTAGATTGTTGAAATCCCTAACCCATAAAAGCTGTGAGCAATGGTAATAGTGATGCTTGGCTGAGCAACCACCACTAATAAGACAGTCTTGCAAATGTAATTCAAAGCAGGTCAGATTGATTCTTTTTGGGGTTTTTTTCTTTAGCCTTACAGTCACTGCTTATAATTATTTATTTCCGTGTAATTTTAAATCTTGCTTTGATTTAAAAAATGTACACACATTTATATTTATATTAATATAATTCATATTATATATAAATAAATATATATATATATATATACAGTACACACATATATTATATAAACAAAAAACCTTTATTTTGGATGTGATTAATCATGATTGATCGTTTGACTAAGCACTACTAGTTTTAATCACAACTATAGACATTTATGTTAAAAACTAGTGCTGTGAATAAAATAGTAAAATAATAATCTCTCAGTGG
>JAUMHP010000072.1:13685288-13699847 GCA_032361065.1 Enteromius trimaculatus | reverse complement strand
TGTGTTTCGGGCATCCCGTGTTCGAGTCCTGGCTAGTGGACCTTCCAAACCCAACCCCCCCACAAATTACTTTCTGTCTGTTTTTATGATTATAATCAAAGCTGAATGTTTTGACACACAGTAGCATTTCTAGAAAGCAAAAAGCAAAAATTTAGAGGAAAAATTAATAATTTACTGCCATTGTGTGAACAAGTAGTAATCATGTAATCCATGAAGTAACTGTAATCTGATTATAAGCATATAATATTAATTTAACATATGAATTTAAATCTAACCATCAGAAATGTGGACTGACTGTTTAGAATGATAAAACACATGACAAAAAAACAAATCCCTAAATAAAAAAATAAATAAACCCACTATGTTTGTATGTAAAAAAATATATAATGTTTAAACACAGTAAATGCAAGTATCTAAATTGAATGTGAAAAGCATTAAGAAAACAAGTATTTGTGATGAATAGACAATACATATTTTTTTCACAAACACATGCCTACAGAAGAATGCACGTCTCTGTGTAAAAATGCGGTCTAAATGTTTACACAAGACTCCCATGGAGTAAGTCAAGACAAATGTGCACACAGACATATATTTATCTGTTTTGCTCCCCCTCTCTCTTTTATATACGCATACATGCGCTCCATAGGACGTCAGGATAGAGGATGAATCACATAAGCTGTCAGCAGGTGGTGCTCTTTGGGCAAGTTTTTACTGCACTTGGAGCCCCTTCAACATGCCATCGATCATCATTTTCACAGCATGTCTGAGAGCTCAGAAAGAGGCCAGAGGCCTGTCATCTTCGACCATCGCGTACCTTCACGCCAGCAGATGTCATTTTGCATTGGACCGCTGTGGGCGTAAGGGTGGGCACATCGCACATACCAGTCAACATGTGTGACACACTTGCTGCGGTCTGATTAAGTTCAGCGAGTGCTGTGTATGGGGAACTAGGTTTCAGCTGATGTTGCCGAGAACTGATTTTGTACTAAACCTGACCTCTACAAACTAAATATGACTCTTATTCAGGCTAATTAGAATTATTTTTAAGTTTGAATAAGTGTGTGTTTTTAGGTCAGTCTGTGTTGGAGCAAATTGGTCAGTTTTCCACATTAAAGCCATTTTCCCCCTCCCTGTGGACACTCTTTTTTGCCAGTTTTTTTTTTTTTAATAGATTTACATGTTTAATTGGGACTGCCAAATTAATGTTAATTAAACACAATTAATATTACAAAAAAATGTGGTGAACTGTATGCCAGTTCCAGGTTTTCGGTCAGCAATATGAAAATAACTCTTGCTAAAGTGAAATAGAACTTAAATCGGCAAATCAGTCAGTCAATAAATAAATAAATGAGCATTTAATGTTTTAACTAGCATGTATTTTTGCATGTATGTATGTATATGTATGTATTTAATCAAATTCATTTTATTAGTTTTTTTTTTTTTTTAAATCAATTGACCGCTCTTATTTTAATGAGATATTAAAAAGCAGTCATGTGTGTATTGCCTTGATTACATTACATTTTTTTTTTTTTGTCGAATCAGCAGCAGCATATTGGCAGTCGGTTAAGATATGTAATAATGTGATGGAGGACAATTTGAAACGATCTGCACTAAAAGTCTGACAGTCTACTTTTAAAAGGGTCAACATGGTGACCTTTGCTCACTAGGGGCTGTAGATACACAATATGCCTCTTTCTGCTTGAGCGAGACTTTCTGTGTTCGAAAATGAAACGTCAATGGAGAGCCGTCCGCTCGTCTCGCACACCTCAAGCTTGTTTCTCATTTTCCCTCACAATAGAAATCAATGCAAAAGTCATTCACATATTCATTTCCAAAATGCAGTCCCTCTGTTTCAACCTATTTGAGAATTGGCTGACAAATGATTCCTTTTCACATTATTACTTTGAGTACGTAACAGCCAGTGGGATCCAGTTTTGGACACTTTCCCCTCAGTTAATAGTCCTACCTTATGATCATCAATCTTTGCCGACAGATAATATTGATTGGAGGCCAGATTAAATCAGAGTTATTCCACTGCTGTGGGTATTACAGAGTGCAGCTATTATATTGAAATGACTCTTGATTTAATATCACCAAAACGCTCTGCAGAGATATACAGCCCTCGTAGTCTATGGTTTTACCCAAAAGGAACTTAAACCAAAAGATTGACGGAAATAGAAACATGTTTCATGAAATAGCTAATTTATGCTAACTAGTGCTGCTTGCATAGACCCAAAATCTCATGTATTACACTTCTGCACCCTATAGAAATTAGTGATAGCTTAGATTGTGTGATTTGTTGAGAAGAGGTGTGCTACAGAGTTTGTTTTTTTTCGTCGAAGGCTATAAAATAGTCTCATAGTCCCACATTAGACAAGTCTGGTTATTTTGACATGGACCAGTAAGCATCAACCCAGTACCCACCTAGAACACCCCAGCAACCACACAGCAACAATCTTTTTGGAAAATCATAGCATCCATTACATTTGACTACAATATTTTAATCTACAATTTCTTAATTCACTTAGTCAAATTAAATAAATCATACTCGCTGTTTATAAATTATGTTCAGTTAATTTTTATGTATTTTATGTTGAAATAATGGCATTAATGCATATATATTTTTAATGCATTGCTATTTTTTATTTGTTATGATTTCTAGTGCATATTTAAAAAAATAAAAATAAAAAAAAGGAAAAGAAAGTTTGTTTATGCCACTGAGTACAACAGGTAATTGCAAGTTTTTTTCCATCAGATTTGCGTGATATAAACTTACAGTTGTGAGTTACAAATTCACTATTATGAGAAACTGTAATTATTTTATCTCTAAATTGTGTGTTTATATCTCACTATTCTGATTTTACTATACACAACTGCAAATTATAACTTCAGAATTGTGAAGTAAACTCACTGTTCTCAAGAAATAAAGCTTATTCTTAGATATAAACTCACAATTCTGACTTGTAATTGCAAATTATAACATCATAATAGCACAATATAAACTCACAGTTGTTAGTTTAAAGTGAAAGATTTGTGACAATTGCATGTTTTGCATGTTTTAAAGACAAGAATTGCAAGATATAAACTCAGAAAAAATAAGAAACAAATATAAACTTGCAACTCTGACTATTTCTCGCAACTGCAAGTTTATATCCAGCATTTCTGAAATATCCTGTATTTATTTAATTGCTATTGCTTTAATTAGTTTATATTTAAGAAAACAAGAGTTTTGAGAATAAAACGCCAGTAATCTTTTATTTTTTTACTGGTTGGTTGAAACAAACTTCCAGAAAAAAAACAGTTTTTGTTTCTTTATCATCGCAGCTGTGTTAAACTCCACTGCGCTGTGATATTTCTCACCCCAAATGCTCCTTAATTTCATATTGCAAAATGTTCACTGAACTTGTAATGGTGTTTGCAGAAAATAAAGTTGTTTATGGTGGAAACTGGAATGGGAATATGAAATCGACCTACTATACAGTACTGAAAAGGGAATACTGGAACTGTGTCTCCTGCCAAAGCTGTTTTTGGAAATGACTCCTCTGTGACCTAACATGTAGCTGATGAAATCTCGCCCATAAGGCAGCAAGACCGTACCGCCTCTGACTTTGTTCTGGGGAGACAGGTGCTGTTCAACTGCTCATGACATCACAACAAGTGTTTGCATGACTCATGAAGTCTTCCTGACAAACGCCCTCCGAGCATTCAGGGGAGGACAGGGTAGGGAGAGGACTAGAAAGGCGCTTACTGTACATTCACACATTCACTAAACATTCACTTCCTGTTGGATCTGAAACCGTATTTCAGAAATCACTGACAACTGAATGAAAAGGGCATAAGTTTAATGCCCAGCTGTGGCCCCCTGAGAGGATATGAAGTAAGGGCCACCTTTCATTAAGTGCCAACAATTTCTTAAAAGCAGGTGCACATGTATTCAAAGTTCAGTTGAGGTTATGACCACTTTTCCCTCTAAGAGACTGATGCCAGTGTACATAGATGATGTGATGAATGAGTCACACGTGAGTCTCTTTACCACAACACATGTGGCACTGCAGCTGATGTTTACGTCACCTTTCACTTAAGGTCACTTGGCTTATTATGGTGGTTCTCTTCCTTTGTAACTCTAAAGTCCTTAATTTTCATTATTCTAAGGCTCTTCTGCACTGTTTAATGACACAGACCAAAGGTCGTCAATATTCCTAAATAATTAATAGTGATTTAAACTCAATACTTTTGTTACTGTGGACATTCTTTGGTTTTTTTATTTTAATGACTTATTATTTAGGTTGTAAAATGTCATTCTGTTACAGATTTCCGCACATCTTAATTATTATTTTCAAAAATTGCTCTAAAATATTTTAGAGTAAAAAAAAAAAAAATATATATATATATATTTCATTCATTTATTCTTTTTAGCATTAACTGTTAATTTATAATGTTATTTTATTATTATTTTAACAAACTAAAATAAACAAGCGTATCCTTGCCTTGTCATAATTCATGATTTTTTTAAATTGATTTTTGATGTCATTTCCTGTTTATTATTTTTATGCATGTAGATTTCACCACATGGATTTGATTTGGCAAACAGTTTATTTTATGATGTTCTTTCTTTTTTTACATTTTGCAAATATTAGTAAAGATATGATGTAATTTCCTGTTTATTATATTCTCCGCATGCAGGTTTCATTACAGGAATGTGATTTGGCAAACAGTATTTATAATGTTAGCAAGCAGTGAAACATTTTAAACGTAGATGTGTTTTGCTTAAAATATACATGAATTCAGATGAAATCATTAATAATGATATCAGGACAGTTGTATCACCGTGACATAATTTGCCAGAAACACTGCACTGCTCAAAATTTGTTGTTTTAGATTTACTGTAACACCAATGCTTTACATGCACAGAACAAGATATGCATTAGTCTGGAAAGGAAGAGTGACGTGATGAGGATGATGAGGGTGGTTTTGATGGCTCTGCAGAGGCTGATATCATCAGAGCTCTTTGCTGAGTGCTCAGCATTACATCATCGGGCCCTTCGGCAGCTCGACTTACAGCATAAGGAGCGCTTCGCAGGAGCCAGCTTCTGTAACGCAGTCCGCTTTGAGGTAACATGAGAAAAAACCCCAGTGTCCAAATATGAGAGGGTTCATACAAGGGTGAACTCTGCATCCCCAGCCTGGGAAGCTTTGTAATGTAAGTCACTCATCACCAGCAGTGTAAGAAGCCTGAATCCATTATTCACACGAACAAATCATCAGACACTTCAAGGATCCCCACTAAAGGCACTCTAAAGCGACTCTGTGCTGGCGTATATGGAAAAGAGTTTCTCCGCTTAGAAGACAAAAACATTTATTAAAGTAACTTATTTAGTGTTGAGTAAAAGCTAGAGTCGATGCTTTTCTCAGTATTTAAATAAAGCAGAACAACACCCAAAAAATCTTTTTGAAAAGATGGCAGAACGTTTTTTTTAAAATGAGTTTAAATATTAATTTATGTTAATAAAATAAACGATTCTTTTCTAAATTTATAGTTAATTTTGTCTAACTTCAGTTTATTGTGGACAAATGTCAAACATGCAAACAAAATGTTATTTTCGTCTTTTTTTAAACATCAAATGGTTGTGTTTGTGAAACAAACACACAAAAGAAACAAAAAGGTACAAAACTGTCTAAACAAGTCATTTAAAAATCTATGTTTTAGAAAGAAAATAACATTTGCAATGCCAACATTTTTTTTGCAATCACTTCAAAGGGAAACAAATAAAAAAAGAAATAAAAAGGTACAAAACTGTCTAAATAGGTCTTTAAAGATTAACCTATTTTAGAGAACTAAACAAAACTTTTGCCAGCACATCAAAGGGTTTTTTTGAGAAACTTTTCTTACAGAATTTACAAGATTGTCTAAACAAATTTTTAAACAATAAACATTAACGTGCTTTTCCAAAACAAATTCCTTTGATACCTTTACAAAATAATAAACAAAGCTAAGCAAGCAAACTTTATTTTAAACAAAAAATTAACAACAGCGACAAACAAATCTTGATTTTAGGGCGGTTTCTGTGTCCACAGAGAATTATAAGTCATTTAGCTCATTGGTTTATGACTTATTTGTAGTTAGCTGCCTTGCTAAAGCAGAACTCTACTGATGTACAGTCCAAAGTGTGTATGCTTGCTGTTTTACATAGCTTGCAATGGCTTATCCAATTTAGAGCTGCAACTACTGTACAGTATATACTGTACTATATATAAAACAAACAACATACGAATCGTCAAATGGCAGTGCAATAGTTACATGGTTCCTGTTTAGGTTTGCGAGGCCAGTGTGTCCAGAGATGATTGGGTGACCATGGCTCATGAAGATAAATGGGGGGATGATGTAATTTCATGCGGCAGGAGTAGATGGGTGACATACTCAGCGATCTGCAGTGTGCTCTGGTTAGCCAGCACTGACATGATAATGATGACAAAAGCTTTACCAGTAAACATCGCTGGGCCAGAGTTGCTCAGAGACTTTTTATGGTGCAGTGAAATTGAAAGATGAAGCATTTCTGTCACTGGCTGTTTGCATATCACCAGACATAACCAGAGGACTATGACGACAGTGACACTGTTGAGTCACACTCTTTGTCAATAATCAGTGCATCTGTCACAGTAATGCAAGCCTGCAAATCACCAGCAGCTATGAGTGTCTAAGACAGTGTTTCCCATCTGTCAACTAGGACAGTTTTTTTTTTTTTTTTTTTTCAGAAATATTAAAGCTGAGATTAAACAAGTATTGCGTTTTGCAAATAAAAAATAAAAAAGGAGGCACCATGCTTTAAGCATTGATAGTTGATTAGTTTTTTAAGGTTATGAATTTTTTTTAAATTACCTTTCACGCAGTGTGTAACACAGCTCTAAGTGAATGAAAACATAAAGCAAAGTTTTAAATCTGAAAGTGCACAGTGTATAAAGTTATTGTCTCTCTAAAGAAAGAATTGACTCTGAATCATTGAAATCAGTCATTTTTAAGACTAATCTTAAACCCTTTCATTTTGATGTCATTTTGTTGGTCTTTTCGTATTGGTCTGAATGAAAATGCAAATTCATTCTTTGCCACTAGTTGCCGCTTTTGGAGTGTTAAAAACTCACAAACACTGCATTAAATGAAATCGACCAAACACTGGAGAGGTTTGGTAGAATGAATCATTTGGGAGGCATTGAATAAATTAAGTAAAAATAATTGCATATTATAAGAGAATGAAAGTGTTTTTTGACCTTACATGCATGTCAACCTGTTTGGGAATCCCAAAACCAAAATATAACCTTTCATAACCCATAATAGGGGCACTTTAAATGCTAGTATTTTAATTAAAAGTTAGTATTAAATGTCTTGCTGATTGACAGGGCAGTGTTGGTGTGGCTATAGTATCATGCAAAATAACTTCATTTCTGACACGCACTTCTTTTTAAAAAAAAATGCAATTTCAGCTGTCCTTTAACATAAGGATCACTGAAAGTAATTTTTTCTTTTTACTTGGCTGGGCATGTGATCTCAGTATGTGTAAAGTGACCACAAAAGTAATAGAAGTAACTCAAGATGCACAAATGTCTTGCATTAAAATAAATCAAATGACGCTTAAAATTTTGATTATTTAAATTTAAAAAATCAAAAATATATTCTAATTATCATGAATTATTCTAATTAAATTAACCTGTCAAATACTTTTCAAGGCCATAGTAAAAGTGCTGAAAAACAGCATTTTAACCTTTTTTTTTGTCTTTAAATAGAGAATTAAATTTATATTTTATTTGTCAATGTGTGGTTTACTACTATGTTGTTAGGCGCCAGAGCAAATGCATTCACTGTTTTAAAGAACACTTTCCAGGAAAGAACATTATTGAATAACCATGAACAGTTTGGCGACCTCCTTGAAAGGCGCAATCCTGTTTTTGTAAGTCCTGCCCATTCTCTAAAGCATTCTGTCCTTTTGTGAAGCGAGATGCCAGGAGCAGCAGCTGGAAAAACACAGCCGACCGAGGGCTTAAAGAGCCACACTGTTAACCAAAACTCTCTTGCAAGCTGGCATGCAAATGTAGCCCTTAAGCAGATTTCTTACATTGTCCCTTGCACTATATAGAAATCCACACTGATGCAGATGCACATCCGCATGGGAGATGCTATAATGATCTCATGTGGGTTGACTGGCATGCCTTGTGTTGTTTGCCAAACAGAAGCAGCGCCTTGTCCCGCGCATGAAATCAGATCTCAGACATGAGGTCACACTTTCAAGTGTCCCTTCGCCTGCTGCATCATTGTGCGGAAAATGCCATTATACAATGAAAGGGGATTAAGAATGGAATGAAAAAGAGAAAAGGAATAGAAAACAGAGGACTGAGGTCGCTAAACAGTTGCACTGCATTTGCTGACAATATTTCAGTGCAATACCCTGCGTCTTATTCAATAACCACCCACAATCTCATTTAACTAAGCGTTAAATGCTCTGAAATAGCACAGAGTTGTATTTAAATGATGCTGTTGTCATTATTTTCAGAGTAAACATGCCTCCTTTCTATGTAAATTAGGATCATTATAGATGTGCCCTTATTCTTTAAAATATAAAAAGCAGGTGGCAAATGTTCGTGTATGTTTTCTATTGATCATGACAGCAGTTATTTCATTAAATGATGATCAAATGATGCATTGTAACCAGGCATGCAACCAAATATGTTGTGTCATTTGGTATGCAATATGCTCTAGTAAAGTATACTAGATTGGCTGGCTGCTGCTTTTTCACAAATTAGTGCTCAGCCAGATTTTTGGTGTTTTTTTCAGTCCAATCTCATGAGAAAACATGCGTTTGCTTTTTTGTTTTTGGAGTATTAGTGGCGTATATTGATGTTAATTTGTGATTTATTTATTTTTTTCCTAAAATGTGTACATTTGTACACAAAAGCAAGCATGACTGTTCTCCATTAAACTTAATCAACGTGGAGGAACGGGTACTATGTATCACAAAGCACATTTTGTATGAATTCATAACCAATTCACCAAATCATAAAATAACCATAAGAGTGTGTTGGTGGCTTTGCAATGTTACAAATTTTACAATGTTGCAATTAGTGGCTTTGCCATGCAAAATAATTAAATATATACAGTGATGGGCAGTAGCATCGCTACAAGTAGTGGCGCTACTAGTTTAACTACATTTTTCAGTAGCTTGTTGGTAGCGTCGCTGTTTACCGAATCAAATAGCTTTTCAGTACAAAGCTCTTTTAATGATCAAGTAGTGCGGTAGCGTCCACACAAGCTAACGCTGCATTTTCCCAAGCATTTCTGACGCTTAAGCACAAATTGGAAATACAAATACTACGGATCACTGATCCTAGATCAGTATATGACTTCTTTCTGCGGTTGGCAATAAGCTTTTTTGGTGTTAGTGCCACCTTCTGCACCGGATGTGTGACATGCTTGGGCAAACACATTTTGGAAAGATGGCAGAGGACGGAGATGAATTGATCCCGAGGGGGGAGTAACCGTGGTCATACCTCGAGAACTTCATGACGCTGACTGAGACAACTCATATGTTTTTTGCCACGTCGGTACTGTTTGGAGTAGTTTATAATTCTACTAATGTGGTTTGTCCTGTGGTTTAAGCTGCACAGAGTTACACATATGCATGCATTCAGATAATAATACACACACACTCTCGATACCTTTTGTTATTTGTTATTATGGAAAAATTGTTAAATAAATAATTGCACAATTATGCGTGCCTATCTGTTTGAATGACATTTTTTATCACTAAGGTAGCATTGATTTAAAATGAGTTCAAGTAAAAAAATAGCTTAGATGTAGTTAAACTACTTTTGCCATGTTGCTGTAGCTTAGCTTGCTACATTTCTCAGGGTAGTAGCTTTAGTGTAGTTAAGCTTAATTCAATGTAGAGTAACTGATAGCTTAGCTCACTACGTGAGTAGCTTGCCCAACACTAAATATATATATATATATATATATATATATATATATACACACACTGTATATATTATATCTCACTAGTAAAACTTAATATATACAATATCAGTGCTTAATTTGCCTTACTTTAATTTGCCTTAATTCGCTAATTCGCTTCTTTACTCAGTCTGATAACGGAAGCCGTCTCCCAATTTCTTTCTGGCGCTAAAACAGCCGGTCCAATCAACGAACAGAGGGCGGGTTTAGGACCGTAACGTAGACGCTAAGCGCTGAATTTAAGATTGTAGTTTAGGTTAAGGAAATCTAAAACAACAGCGAACATGGAGACACAGTATGCTATTCGCTCTGTTGTGGAGAAGATTCCCGGCATCTGTCAACTGAAGCCCGGAAAAGAAGAATGATAGGTTCACATTTTAAGGAGACGTTGTAGCCTTATTGCCGACAGTTAGCGTTTTTACTTTTATGCCCTTCCAGACTCTGTCTACAAAGCAAAGCGAAGTAACAGGTGGTTGGTATTACCAGGCTAGCTAATTTATTCAAATTTGTACAAACTCACTCGATTTTGTATGATTTGTCTGAACCCAGTGACAGGTAGGTTTAGGGGCGGGGTTAGGTGTAGGTCATGTACGATTTGGTAAAAATAATTAGTTAGAATTAGCAACCAAATATGTAAGAATTGCCGTTAGATCAGCTGATAAAAACATTACTATAATCGACAAGTAATCAACATGACTCCAGTCCAGTATGAATGGGAAATCTGCATGTTTGTAAGAATCTGTCGTTAAGTTGTTTTAACTTTAAACAGTAATTTCTGCCAAAATATGAGTCCACAATAAAGCTACCTTCAGTAAAATAGCCCATGTCCTATTGTCCTCTTGTGTGAATTACTTGTGGGTTACTGTAATGTTTTTATCAGCTGCTGAACTCTCAGTTGAGCAATCCATTGGTGAGCAAGCAATGCTAAATCTAATGAACGCATCCACATTTTAAATGACCTGAGGGTGAGTAGATTTTAGATTTTAGATATTCCTTGAAAAATAATCAGTTTTCGTGTCCATGACTTCGATCGATAAACCTAATGACAAAAACCTGTAAGAGACGCGTGGGGTCCATTTGGAATGCTTGGTGACTTTGATTAAACCCTGTTAATTATTTGCTCCACATATTTGTTGTGATGAATGATGCACTTGCCCGTGCCTGACTTTGTTTTGATAACACGAGACACGTGAATGTCAGAGTGGAGGGCATAGCCTCAAGGTGAGTCTGTGGAAGTGCGGCAGTCTCGTAGACCCCAGACTCCTGTCTGATGACATCATCGCCTGGTCTAGGTAGCCCAGCCAAGGATGCGGTCGATTCAATAGGCTGTCGTCTGTTGCTGTGGTAAGGACTCCGCCAATCCCATTTTTCCCTTCAGCAGCCCTCCCTTAATGTATACATCACTGATTTCATGAGTGATCTTTTTCTTAGTATCCATAGCTCTCTCCAAAGACAACATTATGCCGTCACTCAGAGAAAGCTGCGCTCCCAAGAGGATTTGAGCGTCTGGAAGTGCGTTCTGTTTATGTATTTCTAAACTCATGAGCAGGAATTTAAGGTTACCCTTGAGTTGATATTGTATGTTATTTGACCATGCTTTCTGAGCCATATCAAACTTTAATATACAGTAACGTTCAAAAGTTTTGGGTATTATTATTATTTTTATTTACTTTTTAAAAAACATTTCTGCTTACCAGGGCTGCATTCAACTGATGATTTAAAAAAATAAAACAAATAAATAAATAAAAACAGTAATATCAAACGATTAATCATATTCATATTAATCATAAAGTTGCTGTGTATATTTATGTATGCACATGCATGCATATATTTCAGAAACATGTTATGTTTATATATTAAATACTTATTTATAATATCAATTATATGAATATACGATAAGTAAATACTATTTTCAAAATATATACGGTGTGTGTATTTATATGTATATAATAAATATACACCGAACACACACATATATTATGCAAACAAAAACCTTTGCATGCGAAAAAAAATATTTATTATAAAAAATGTGATGTATGTGATGTTATTTATTTCTTTGCTAGTCTTCAGTGTTGCATCATCCTTCATAAATCATTTTTATATGCTGATTTTACCTTTTTATGTTCTTATATTTTCACATTTCTATATAATTTATTTATTTATAATATTTTTATATCAATATTTTAATTCAGCTGCTAAGGAAAACAAAACAAAACAACAAAAAACAAAACAAAACAAATTCCTAGGACAATTCCTAAATGATACAAGGGGTTCAGCATATAGAAAGATTTTATGAGAACAAATCTATTTCACAGAACAGTTATATTTTATGACTGTCTGATGTTTTATGGTATTTTTGAAGAGGAAATAATTGTTTAAAGCAATCAACTTTGGTGGGTAAATATAAGAATTCTCATATACGGCTAATCTATTTATTTAAAATAATTCCAAATGCTTGAAGGAACCAGAGAAGACACTTCTTTGTGTTTCTAACGTCCACATGTCTCTGAACATTGTTGAGAAAAACCAATAGGTGTAAAACTGCTGACTCCACTGGCGTCCAGCTCTTTTACCGCACATGCACAATGCATGAGGAGATCATACAATAAATCCAGGACCATTTGGCTCGATCGACATCTGGACAGGAGCTGGATATCCGTATCTGTCTTTGGATGTCTTTCTCTCAATAGAGCGGTCCCTAGGTACATTCACAAAACCTGTGAATGGACAAGGGGCTCCTGCTCAGAGGAATAGCAAAAGATGAGGGGTTTAAAAGGTCAGAGGTGTGTGGTTTTCTCCTGTTAAAGCTACACAGGACGTGTCTAAGCTCTGTCAGTAAATGACAGCTGAGAGGTAGCAGGCTGAAACAAAGGCCTTCCCTGACAGCGCAGTCTGTGGATCAGTGCTCGGACAGATTAAAAACACTGTGTTTCAGGAATACAGAGGGCAAGTGCAAAACACAGAAACGAATGGTTGTAGAGCTGGGCACCATGGCATGCTAACTGACCCATCTAGAGGGCATCTTTCATAACATCTTCAACCTCTTGCTCCGACATCCCGTGTGCAGCCTCGGAGCCACTATTATAGGTAGACCCCGTTTCAAAACATCTGTCTGCTTGACAAATGAAGCGAGATAACTGTCAATTAAGATGAAATTCCATCTGCGGAGCTGAACAAGCAGGACACATTCAGAAACACTCCCATCATTGGACTGACCCCAGATCAGTTTCTGTTCAGTAATGAGATGATCTGCAAACTGTTCCAGACTCTGGCAATGCATCAACCAGTCCGTATTTCAGAATAGCGCCTCAGAACACTCTGAAATGATTAATTATAATTAATTAGAGTAGCGTTATGTGCCGTCTAATTTATCATATTTGCTTTATTCATCTCTCATCATCAAAATGTAGCCAGCAGCAGCGTTTTGCAGCAAAATGCAGAATCAGCATCCCTCTGTTTGTGCATCCTAACTCATTTCAATGACAGTAACAGACAGTTAATGTATTGGAACTTACTGGCTCTGTTAAGCGATGAATGCCTCCTAGCTTAAATGATTGCTTGTTTGTTAGTTTACATTATAATTTGAGATTTCTGGTCATAAAAACAGAAGCGAGTGCTTTATTTCCAAAGATTTTAACTGCGTTTGAGTCTGTTAACAACATTGTGGCAAGAATTATAAGCTAATAGAGAAAGTTATTACAATTCAAATTTAAGTCAATTACCAATTAATAAAAAAAATAAATAAATAAATATTGCCAAAAAAATTGTTTTATTCTTTCATGAAGAGGAGTAATAACCTGATTAAGCAATACATAAATACATATATTGATAGGGTGGTCATATGGCCGAATGAAGTATGTTGTGCTATTGAGAAACTTAAAATGAATAAAACCTGTGGACAGGATAGAATAACAGCAGAACATTTGAAATATGCTAGCCAATGTATTTCAGTGTTACTTGTTTTGTTTTTCTGGGTTATTGAAGCATGGCATACTTCCTGAATCCGTGTTATCTGTCTTGGTGGTTCCTGTAGTTAAAAATGAGACTGGTAAGTTAACTATAGGCCGATTGCACTTGCCAGTATACTTTCCAAGGTTCTAGAAAGGATCCTTATGGGCAGGATTGCAGAATACACAGTATCAACTGATAATCAGTTTGGTTTTAAGAGCAAGCTTGGTACTGATCTATGTATTTATGCACTTAAAGAAATTATTCATAGGTACAGTCACGCAATAGCACAGTGTTTAAGTGTTTCCTGGATGCGTCAAAAGCTTTTGATCGCATCAATCATGGGAAACTATTTCGTGAATAAGAGGTGTCCCCTCTTTTCTAATTAGGATACTGCAGCTCTGATACTCTCATCAAACTATGAAAGTTAGGTGGGGGACGAATATGTCCACACCCTTCCATGTCTCCAATGGAGTGCGATAGGGTGGAATTCTCTCTCCACTTCTATTCAATCTATACATGATTGATTTATCTAAAGAACTAAAGCAATGTAGAACTGGATGCATGGTGGGCGATAACCTCATTAACCACATGCTTTATGCTGATGATTTGGT